>VUJU01004408.1:0-16225 GCA_009835225.1 Aphis craccivora
ATTTGTAAATTAAACAAGTGTATGTTAGTATTATGAGTTATGATTATGACCATGATATTACATAAAGCACATATTATACAACGATTGTATATACACTTATGAAAAGACATATTTTCTGTTTTTGTTTTCTGATTCCTTGTTCTTCCACAAACGTAAGAACTAGGCATTTGTGATGATGCATAATTAAATTTTATTATTATAATTATTATTATTATTTCAAGTAATAATTTGAAATTTCTTAATATGATCTACAATGTTGAGTGTCGTCGTTTTTATTTTTTTATTTTTTTATTTTTTTTTAGTAATCAAAAAGATAAAGTTAAAATTATTAATATTTAAAATAATGTGTTTCTTGCACCTTTCTTCTTGAACTTTTAACTTGGTTTCATTAAATAACTTTTCATATGCAAAAGTCAATGAGGTTTTTGATAGCTTATGTCTACTTGGTAATTTATAAGCGGGGTTTAACAAATTAAAAAATTGTTTAAACCCTTCATTTTCAGTTATACTAAAAGGCTGACAATCTAAATATATTAATTTTAATAAACTATCAACCAACTGACTTTGATATGTATTGGTCATCTTTCTTGGTGTATAGTTTAGCAAAGTATTTGTTGTTTTACGTTTTTTAATTATATGATTTGAAGACTCTACAAATTTAGAAGAAGGGTTGTCTACATTTTCTTCCACAATTAATGTAGAAAGATTTACTTGACATAGACTTATAGTTGGCATGGATTGTAATCCTAGAGTAGTAACCTAACATGATATAAAACAATAATGTAATAATTTAATCTACTTTCTGCAGTCAACATAATAAAGGAAATTAATTTAAACTTAGTCGTCGTCACACAAAAAGTGACAAAATGAAATAATTAAATGTTTAAATTTAAATTTGTATTACTTAATTTTTTACTTGATTTTACTTGACCAATTTTCACATGTTTAAATAATAACATAGTTGCCAAAATTCAAAAAGTGAAAAAGTGAAATAATTAAATAATTATGAAGTCATACTAATTTCAAAATAAAATCTTACACATTTTCATTTGGTCACTTTTTGCGTGATAACAATTTAATGATAATTACTTGTGCACTATTTGAAGTACTTAGTTGGTTTATTTCATAATCTACTTCAGGTTGTAAATTTATTAAAGAGTGTTTTCTTTCAATGTGCTTTTTTAAATTTGACATTGTTGTCTTATTAGAAATTTTAGTTTTACATATGTCACATTTTGAATAATGCTCATCAACATACATAAAATATCTCCACATATCACTTCTAAGCTTTCTTGAGTTACTCATTTCGAAAAAGTTCTTTTTTGCTTATAAATAACAATCAAACAATAGAACAAGATCACTCATATATAATGATAACTGATTTAAATTGGTATACATGTTTGGTTAATGCCTATAAAATGGGTAATGGATTATTAATTTTAAATTTATGCAAATTATAAGGATTTTCCGAATTCAATTGTTTATATATAACACAGCACTAATACCTAATAATGATATTTTATTTTTATTTCGATAGAAAAGTACCAACAATATAATTTCAATGTAGCCTGTGGGCTGTGGGGCTTTTTTTTTTAATTATTCATATCATTGGTATTGCATTTTGGTGTATACATAAAAAAAATACGAAGTCACACGATAGGCTGTTGTCGCAACTTGCGGTGACAAACTAAACAGCGACGTGATTTTACGATCATCGCTAAATTCTGGTATACTCATAGCTACTAGCGTCTAGGTATGATGGTTATTGGTTACTGAGTAACTTAAATATATATTATGCAAAACAAATGGTGACCAGTCACCATTAAAAGTTACGGTGACTTTAAAGTAGCTATCACCATTGTCACGGTGAACAAATGTTGTCACTGTTAACCATCTCTAGATAAAATGAACCTTCTAGGTGAGTACAAAGGTGATATTATAATATAAGTATTGATAAGTAACTTTGAGTGTGATTTTAGATAGTAATAGAAAACTTACTGATCGAGAAAATGTTTTCTTGCAAGTTTTAAGATATGGCAAACACATACATTTTTACTAGTTATTGGATGTTTAAAAGACGTATTTGTTATAGAAATATCCAAATTTCTCCACAGTTCAACATTTGAAGAACCCATATCACTCATAATGGCGATCACATTAAAACCATGTTCACGTAGTGCTTCTATTATGTTATTAAAGGACTAAACAAGTGAAAAATATTTTTTTTATATTTTTGTGAAATATAACTAAATAATAAAAGACTATTGGCACCACTAAAAATTTTTAGCGTCCAATATTTAGCCAGTTACGGGTATTTGAAAAATACACGTGACGTCATAATTTCGCCGCCGCCGTTTACTCTGTACACGGTTTTAAGGGAATATTACAAGTCTCGCTGTTTAAACGCGTATAACTCGGCTAATAATAAATTTATTAATTTAGACCCTTATAATAATTTGAAGCTTTAGAACTAAATTTTTAATTTAATGTTATTTTCTTGTAAAATTATTAAACGGTTTATTTATAAACGAATGATAAACTTTCTTAGCAATATTTTTGTATTATTAGATTTATTCATTTCTTTACTTACGTACGCCGTTCGTATTCAATATATGAATAATATTATTGTGGTGGTTTATTAGTGTGTATATATGTACAATAAAATATGTTTGAAAATTATTTTTAGACGAATGATTAATAACATTACTTTATGTGTATTGTATTTACATCAGTAGGTATTATTATTATTAGCTATCAGTAGAACAAGCAGTCGCCAGTCGTCACAAGCACAAGCACAGTACACGCATACAACCTGTATATTTTTTTACTCTAGGTAATATTAAAGTTTTTTTAGTGCTATCAAACTGATTTGTGACATGGCATTACAACTATATAGTTTTAAGCCAACAATCAACGATATTGACAGTAATTTCAATCCGATGCATTTTACTAACGAAATTTTAAATACAAATTTGTGTATCGAAAACAGATCTATTAAACCAGTGAACGAATGGTGTTTATGTAAGAAGTGTTTAAATTTAAGTACTGATCGCGAGTGCGTTTGTTGTATTGAATTTGAAAATTTACAAAAACTTTGTCTAGATAAAAAATGCATTACATTAAATAAATCATTTTCTAAAATTATATTGGATGAAGAAATTTTAAATATTACACGGCAGCAAATGATCGTTAAGACTAAAAATCGAAAGAAACGTAACAACTTACGTACTCTGGATAACAAAACATGGAGATTCATCTGTTATAAACAATTTACTCACTGGGTAAATTCGTGGTCCAAACTTGGTAAAGGTTGGTAACTCTAAATTCATAAACCTATATTAAACAAACTAGATACATAGGTATATATATTTATGAATATTATGGAAAAAAATATTATAGATATACCTAATAAATAAATTGTTACCTGTAAACCTGAATACTTAATTGTATTGTATTATTTAAAAAAACCTATTGGCTTTTTTTATTTATAATATAAATAAAAAATATTACTACCTATGTACCTAAAATAAATAGAAAACAAGTTTTTAATAAATATTGTTTTGTAAAATGTTATAATTATTTGTAAGTGTACAAGTGATAATACCATCATGTGTCGTGCACAAAATCAGGGAAACTTATCCAGAAAGCAATGGAAATTACATAGGATTCAAAGATTCTAATGTTCTACCATCATAAACCATTTTCTATATTAATGAACAATATAATTTTAATTATATAACTGTTTTACAACTTTCAATTATTTTTGACAATTTAGATTTAAATTTGTAAAACTACTGTTTCCAGGTACAAATACTATAAATTGTAAAAAAAAATACAATATTAACAATACATTAATTAAACAAAATGTTTATTGTAAACATTACAAATATTTAAAATTAATTAGCGAGAACAATATTTATTTATCAGACGAAAATCTAGAAAATCGTTTCGCTTTTAAATCATCTAAATCAGGTTTAGTTACCGGAGCAATAATTTTTGGTGCGTTTTTATTACTGTATGTGAACTGTTCACAAACAACAGGTACTCCATTTCTAATTGCAGTTTGTAGATTTTCTAATATAACACGCCGCCACTCTGATTTTGTTGGTTCAAAACGAGTTTTTATTGTATATTTTCGAAGGCTCTTTGAATACACCACTTTTTCTCCGATAGGATTTTTATTTAAATTACTGTTGTGGTCAATAATTGCCAAAATTGATCTAATATACATACCGTTGTATTTCAAATGAATTCTTTTGGGCATATATTTGAGTCTGACATTATGGTATGACTCTAGTCTCCCTGTATGAATAAAATGTTTAGCATGTGCCAAGTCTTTTATAAAATCTTTAGCTGTGATTATTTTTTTTAGAGCAACGTAAGATTCACTATTTTGATTTATCCAAAGTTTATTGCGTTGTTCATCGTTTGATAGTGGTGCATGTTCACATTTTATTAATTCACCATCTTCAACCCATTCGTGTATATTACTAATATGCTTCAAAATAGAAGTAAATTTCTTCACTAACAAATCTCCATCACCCATGGCATGTTTGCGCTGACCACCATAAATGGTTGCTAATACTGGTTTTCCACAAAAACGCATAGGGATATTTTTTGTAATTTTTTTTTGCGTAGCACTATGTCAGAAGATCGACTATCAGCATTATCCATGTTATCAATTGAAAAAAATATGATCAATAATATTTCTAATTTTAATAAAAAAATTATTGATGTGTTTGCTGAGAAAAAAGAAAGAAGAATAGAATTGATTTACAAAAATGTTTCCGACTAACTAAATTACTAATAATTATTTAGTTATTTTCATTGTTTTTTTACATTACAAATAAAAATATTATTATAATTTTAGGAATACATATTATATTATTTTAAGGACAAATATGTGTAAAATTATGTAATGTTTATTGTTCAGTTTTTTTAATGTTATTAACTACTGTTTTTTTTTTTGTACTGTTTATTATACATAGAGTATTAAATATACATTTTTTAAATGTGCACCACCGACTATTTTACCCACGAACCGCCACTGGCCGACTTATAAGAGATTAAACAGCGAAAGTTGTATTACTCCCGTAAAATCGTATACAGAGTAATCGGCGGCGGCGAAATTATGACGTCACACGTATTTTTCAAATGACTGCCGCAGGCTAAATAATAGTTGTAAATATATTTTAATGGTATCTCTGTTTTTATTTCACTTAATACTACGAGTATATTTTAAAATAGACTTATTTTTTTGAGTGTTATGGTCCTTTAAGTAATTCTTTTGTCATAGCAGTATCGTAGTTATAGAATATCGGTTGTTCCCAATTGTTAAATAAACATTTAGGTTAATTCATGTTATTCAAGTAAATTTAATACAAATGTAACATGATTAATTCATTTGCTTAGTTCTAGCTATAACGGTTTGACCACATCTATGTGGCCCATATACTTTTTCAAATTTTTTGTCGTAACAAATTCTGTGTGAAATATATGTCTTATCAAAAGAAATTACTGATTTTTTCCTCCACAGTTAAGAAATCACCTTATACGTAAACAAAAAAAAAAAAAAAATAGAGTTAATATTATTTAAAAGTCTATAACTGTTACATCTTCATTATACTTTTTATTATACCTTTGGCTTTCATAAGTTGTAATACATTAATTAAAATACCAGGTTGAATTGTGAATGTAGAACCCCATGTCCTTAATGTGGACATACCTAAATATATAGGTTATAAAAATAAAAATAAAATGTTATTGTTAGTGGCATATCATAAAATTAATGAATTTTAGGCCGGGGCTATACACATTACACGGCGTTTTTTGTTATCAGTATGTAAGTATAGTACATTCTAATTTAAAACAATGTAAAATAAGGAGTTTGCATTTTTATTACTATGGTGTTCGCCATAACGTTAGCCGACCGGCGTTTCCGGCTGCCGACGAAAACGCTGCGTATTATCTGTCGTGTATATATAGCTACTCCGTTATAGACCAATGCATTTTTAATTCGACGGACAACACAGGACTAACCTTTCTGGCGTCCGAAACGCAGCGGAATATGCTGTGTATTAGGTATAGCTTTGGCCTAAATTAATTGAAAGCCATTTTTAATTTGAACTGTAGATAAAATAATATAGTATTTATTAAACATGATAATTAGAGCGCGGATTTTTATGCACTCAAAAGTATCGAAATATGCCATATAATATGCAGTAAAAATCATGAAAATGTGCAAAAAATATGTAGTCAAAATCATGAAAATATGTAAAAAATATACAGTCAAAAATATGAAAATACATAAAAAAATATGCAAGAATTTTTTATTTATTTAATATGTACAATAAAACTTATAATAATTAATTACTTAAATACTTAATAAAAAAAATTTAAGAATTTTCTGAACTTAATTTATTTTTAAAATTTTATTTATTATTAAAATGAATTATCATATGCATTTCAAGTTTTTCTTCTGTGAAGCTGTGTCGTTTATCGGTTAACATATTTTTAAAGACTGAGAACGAACGTTTGACGTCAACCGAAGTTATTGGGGCATATTTGAAACAACTTAGTATTGTCGGGTCTTGATAAAGATCTTCGAGCTGAACGTTTTCGCCTAATAACATTGAATTAATTTTTCGTAGAATTTGTAAAATGTGATTAAGTTTACGTCGTAATCGATAATTTATCTTATAACTAAATATATATATAAATTATTATTTAGTGAATTTTAGTAATTTTAATTTTTCTACTTGACAAAATATTATTTTATACATTGTTTTAATTTTTTTCAAATTTTCGCTTCAATATGCAATAAATTTTGAATTTTACCTAAATATGCAAAAATATGCAATAACCTTTAAATATGCAGAAATATGCAAAAAAAATTTCACCATTAGCTTCAAATTATGATGATTCGTGGAGATAACTGACAAAAATCCAAAAATATTAAAAGGAAAAAAATATGCAATTGCATAGAAATCCGCGCTCTAATGATAATCATTTCTTTTTCGTTCATTTTCATTTTTTGTCTTTATAATAAAATTATAGCTTGTAAATAATTATTAGACTCATAAAAAATGTTTCTCATTTATATTATAACTCCAACTTGAAATGGGTACTCATTTATGTTAAATGCGACAGTTATTAAGCATTAATCATTATAATATTATTTTATTGTACCAATAACCTGTATAGGATACACGAATATAAATAATATAACATAATAACTTATAACTTATAAGTAATATATTACTAATATGTATTCCTAAAATCCTAATAAATATATACATAATATATTTATTTACAAATATATAATTGTAGTGTTATAAATATAAATATTATACTTTTTTTTTTTGTTTTCGTGTAATATTGTATATTGAATATTTGAAGAATACCAATAGGTAATCATAGGAATATAAATCATTATTAATACCTAATAATATATTAATACTTATACCTATAATATTATGTAATAGTGTAATACTTGTACCTATACAAATTTATTGACAAAATCTGATGTCAATGTCAGTTTTTTTTTTTTTGTTTTAATATCACTTATTTAGGATTCTCAATTGTTATTTAAGGGCTATAATAAAATTAAAATTCATAACAGGAGATGGTAAACTGCGGCATAATTTATCTTTTTCCAAAAGTCGATAATATGTTAACTGCGGAAAAAAATTAAGATTATTCAATCTGCAACAAAACCGATAAGATACATCATACAAACTGCGGCAATTTATTTTATATAGGTACTTTCTATAATATATACTACATGTATATAGTATATACATATCGTTACGAAAATCTATATACACGTTTATTGTTTAATTAGGTATAATACGTATTGACACGTGTTATGACAGCTATTAGTATCTAGTACCTACTTAAAAAAAATATAGAAAAACCAATTTTTAAAATTTAAATGTATACCTATTAGGTATTATTAAAAATTATTTAAACAATTCGTATAATCAAAAAAAAAAATAAATAAATAAATAATAATACAATAGGTATCCAATTAAAATGTTGTCATTTATTCTTATAACATACTTTTTTCAAAAATGCATTTCTTGAAATTGAAATATTTCACGTATTAGGTATATCTAATAAACGATAAACGTGTATATTATAGATTATCGTAACGATATGTTTATTGTACCTATATACAATATACATGTAGTAGGTATATTATATGTAGAAGGTATATAAAATAAATTGCTGCAGTAGCCAGTACCTATGTATGATGTATCTTATCGGTTTTGTCACAGATTGTATAATCTTAATCTTTTTGCCACAGTTTACATACAGCCTTCAAAACTTGGTACCTATATGTATAAAGTACAAGTACTTAGATAGGTATTATTGTCTTTTCTAGATTCAATTCGGTCAGTGATAATAATAAATAGTAGGTAATAGCCAATAGGTATACACACGCTATATGCTGTAGGTACAACGATAAAATTGTCTTGCTTGATTCTTTATACACCTAATTATAACTTGCGATGTTTAAAAATTAAGCATTTAGTTTGGAATACCACCGATTAAATCAATTATACGCAAATTTTAAAAACAACTATTCTGTCATAAGACAATTTATAAATGGCTAACTACATTTTTTGTTATCGTTAGGTTGTAGTCTGTACTTATGTAGATAGTTTTAATAGTATCTATTATGTGACGTGGTTGTAGATAGTTACTAGTTAGTTATTAACAGGGCTAGGATCTGTATGCAATAAAAAATTGTATAATATGCATTTTATTTACCAAAATATGCAAAAATATGCGTTTTAATTTTTTAAATATAGGTATACACAGGAATATAGTTACAAAAAATATATTTATATTTTATTTATTGAAATGCATCAGTGATTTACTGATTGCCGTATATACATTTAATTGAAATTAAAAATTAAATTATTTATTTATTTTTTGTGTGCATTAATTATTATTTTAGCAATACCTAAACTTTATTATTCTTATTCAATGTTAGAATTATATGTATTATATGCTACGACCGCATATTTTTATAAATTTTCGAATATAAATGGTCCGATGGTCGGCGAACGTACCTACATAGTATATTGTACTATAGGATTGTATTTATAAAAATAAAATTTATGGTCTGACCAAAATCCAAGTTATAGACTGTTCAGTTTAATTATTATCGGCTTAAATACAATAAATACGATCATACTAAATATGCAGAAATATGAATTAAGCTCAATATAATGCAAAATAAAAATAGTAGGTAGGTACCATTTTCATCACAATATCTAATATACCTACAATGCGACATTAGGTACTCACTTAAATTTCATTTGGACGTAGCAAAAAAAAAGAAACATGCTGTTGCATACAAATCCTAACCCTGGTTATTAATTATTATAAATTATAAAATATAATAATAAGATAATTAAATTATATTTATTTCATCATTCCAATGATATTTACAACTAGCATGGGCGTGTATATTATTCATAAAAACATATACCTACCTACACAGATATAATAGGTACACGCTAGGCGAATAGTTCGCGCGCGGACGCGATTTTAAATCACCGCGAACGTTTGCTTAAAAATTAAACAACTTATATTAAATTAGACCATTCACACTATGTAAAGCGAGCGGATAAAATCCGCTATCGTCCGCGACTGTTCGCGCATGCTTAATTTCAGGCCAACATTAGCACAAAACGGATACAGTTAAACACGTTGTTTTGAATGGGTCTATTCACGCTGGGCGAATGTTCGCGCGCGTTTCGCCCGAATAACATTATGGTTCGGCGCGATATTTAACCGCGTAAAATGTATAGTGTGTAAGCTTTGTGTATTAGCGAATAAAATTCGAGGCGATTTAAAATCGCGCCCGCGCGTTGAACTATATTCGCCTAGTGTGTAAGGACCTTATTGAAAATTGTCGTTTTTCCCAGTATAGTCACGTTCGTCTGTGTTATTTAAATGCAGATAACTATGTTACTGAACACTGGGTTGTTGTCGTTAACAAAATGTGTGCGACTGCTTGTGACACGACACTACGACAGTTACTGTCGTTTCTATAGAGATGTGGATATAAAATTTATTATACCTATTGTATAATATTATAGTGTAGCGTTATCGACAAAAACAGATGCGGACACATAACGTGGGCGTTGGGCACGGTATTTTATACATACCATTTTTTTTTTTTTTTTTTTTATTATTAAATGGACCCGTAATAAATACTCGGCATTAGACACAAAACGGAAATAAATAACGTGCTCTTATTTTTTTCCGATAAAGAACTATTAATTGTTCCATCTATTTCTATCGGCTTTCCAAGAATGTGCCGACTGCGTTAAAATATTATCTGACCCGCAGCATACAACAAAATAAATACATTAGATATGCATGAATCGTAATAGGGAACGACAGTCGTAATCACCCCCTCCGGAGACGAGCCGTCGTCGGCCGCTGTACGGTGCTGATACGGCGGTACCCGTAATTCTATTCAAACAGTACTACAAGAATAATTACAAAAGACAGCAGTCCAACGTTCTAGTCATTACTGTGTTCACCGTTTCGTTATGCGCGCTCGGCAGAAAATTTCTTCGGCATTATACTCATTTTCGGTTCATCTACGGCAAGATCGGGATTGTTTCGATGTTTGAAAAACTCGTAACGAGGACGATCAGACTGTAAGTATTTTTTTTGTATAGGTCGTTTCTGGGATTAGTTATATATTGTTATATATTATAAGTATTACCTAGGTACTTATTTTAAATATAATTTATAAGCAGTGTGGATTTTTATGTCATAATGTGTGATTGTATTTTTTTGTTTTTCTATCATTTCTGTAAGGATTCTACGAATCGTAATAGTTTCAATCCAATGATGACAATTTTTCTTGCATATTTCTGCATAGGTACCTACTATTTGATTGCAGCATATTTCGACAAAATGTAATAATAATAATTAACTTGTTCACTTTTCCGATCAATATATAAGAAATTAACTTATTCATATTCAGCTTGTGTAACTAAACGTTTACTGACAAATAAACACGTTCATTGGGTCTGTCATAAAATTTTTATTTAAAAATTAATAGTTCTACAGAAATTAAACAAATAGTTTCTATTTGTAATAGGTATACTATTTGTAATATTTTGGGTATGGAAATCAGGCACATACTAAGCACTTTTAAATCGAGTTACCCATAAATAAATATTATTATTAATTCAAATTTAACTTAAATCATAAATGGTTACCAAACATTTCAAATACTGACTTGGCGTTCTTTTTAAATTATTAATTCATGTACCTAGGTAATTGTAAAAATAATAAGCAACGTTTAAAATTTAGGTATATTGTATCATAATTTAAATTAAGTAACATTGATTGATATAATTAAATACATGTGCCAAAATCACTGTTCAATATTGTCATTACTCATTACGGTGAATTAATCATCACCTAAAATGGGATAGGTACCTACTTAACGGGAATCGTGATGCCGGTGTGTGTATGATTCTCAACGATTTTTGCTGTTTAAAAAACTACTGTCTATTTAATAACTATCTGATAGATCATAACTAAAATAAATAAGAAACTTGACAAATTATAAATAATTAGCAACATAAAAAACAATTTCATTTAAGAATATTAAATTTTTAATAAAAAAACAAATTAATAATTGGTGTTAGACCATTATTTTCCCTTAAAGAACTTATAAAAACCAACTGTCTTCAGAAAACAGTCTTTCTGAAGGAATCTAAATTGACATTATTCAATATCGTTAAGATTTTGATACACTGTTTTCATTATTTCCCAAGCATTTAATGGTTCTGCATTGATAGATACAACTGGTTTTGCCAAATAATGTTACATCTAAAAATACATTTTGGTAATCTGTGTCACATTTTATGTTTGCAATTATTTATCATGTATAATTACAATCATAAATTATGCAGTTATTAAGGCATTATTTCGACTGTTGCAACGAAAACAATCATAATTCTGTTTTTACTACCTACATTTCAAGAAAGCCTATAGGTAATCAATTTCAAATTTGATTTATTATTTTAACTTTTTTGAAATATTCTTAAAAAAATTCAAAATTTTAATTTTGTTGGTACCTAACTAATTAAATAAAACTTAAAATTTATAAAAAGTTATTGACGCGGACAGTCATTATAATATAGTGTTTATCAACACGTCTATCATATTTTTTTTATGCTGTTTCTAATTTGTTATACTATTGTATTTGAAAAAAATATTAAAAATAATCTAAAAAACAAAATAAAAAATTTAGTTCACCATTGTGCTTTTTTAAATTTATTATTTTAATGCTATAAAAAAAGTTAACAGTATAAATTTAAAAATATATAACATAAAATATAAAATAGGTACATTATTAATTTATAGGTAAATTTTGAATTTTTCCATACCAGGAAATATGAGGTAATAATAATTTAAACTGCAAGTAGAATTAATAAATGAAGACTCTGTAGATTAATAAGTAATAACAAGTGAAAAGTTAAAACTTCTTCTATTGAATATTAGTTATTAAACTAATAACTTCCAAGTTATTTTAAACAGTTGGTAAATTATAATAATATACCATTTTTCAGTATTAGACATTGAACATTTGATTATGACAATAATTAGAACAAATCATAAGTGATATTTTGTTTAATGGATTTGTTCTTAAAAAATTTACTCGAATTTGTAAATTGCTTTAATTCTAAAATAAGAATAGTAAAATTACTGTTAAAAATATATTACCTATGAAACTTTAGGACAACACATGCATTTATTTTAGACAAGCTATCTCATTGTTTTTATTGCTAAAGTAAAAGTAGTTAATCATGGGAAACAATGATCAAATATTAATTACTAGTAAAACTAATAAAATCTTATAATGGTAAGATAACTTCAATTTGTCAATAAATATGTTAGTGAAATGGTTCTGTTATGCGTTATACTGAACTTTAAATTTGTACTGAGTTTTGTTTGTATAATATTGTTTATTTAATTATAAATCAACTTTCATACACTTAGAATTAGTTTGAAATAATAATAAATCATACATCTTTGTCTAATATGAAATTTAAATATATTTATTACAAAATATAATAATTATTTATATTGAATTTGAATTAATTATCCACTTTAACTGTTGTACAGTAGGTTCTTACTACTGTATTCAAATAGGTACTAGAGATGTATTCACTAGGACAAAAATAAAAAGTTTGAGATAAAGTAGTTAAATTACAAGATAAGATCGATTGATCTCGTGTTTATGTAAGTATTACATCATGTATTAATAGGTACAATACGTGTATGTGTTTTTGATCTTAGAGTTCAAAATTGACAAGCCTGTACACTATATGAACCTCTGGCAAGACATTGCGCTCTGTAAGTTCTTAGTGTTATTAAATGTATGTAAATAGAACCGCTGTTATCACATACCATTTTGTAAGTTTAATATTTTATGAAGAGAACTATAAACATAAGTACTAAATAAACATATTCCATGTATTGAGACCGTTATAAAAACATATTTGTTACATACAAGTACATAAAACAGTATCTATATATGCAGTAAAGTGGACAATTTTGAATAATGGCGTTGAATTACCTAGTAATTTTATGTCATATAATATCTATCATATATATTAGAGATAGAAAAACAATAGCATATAATTTGTATTTATAAGGAAATACATTAAAATGATAAATGATATATCTTATTTAAAACTCAATACTAAGTGTATATAAAATTTATTTGTATTCAAATATTGCAATGGAACAATTGAATGTTTATAAATTGCCATTTTTTTTATGACCCAACACATTATATAATATTGGTGGATTGTATTACGCATTTAACAGAACTGTAGAATATTTTCAAGAAAAATACCAACTTAATAATTAAATAATATAGTGATCATTTTTATCAAACAATAACTAAATTAAATCATTTCTGCATGACTATCTATACCTATTATACATTTATTATTAGGATTTAGGATACAAGCCAAAAGGTTAAATAATAACTAGGATGAGTGATAATAAAATACAAAAAAAAACAAAATTCTCGTTTTAAAAAAATATATAATACTATCTACGCCTACTTAAAAGTTAATGGAATTTATGTAAAATATGATAAAGATAAGTATGACTGAGAATAAAAGGACATTGAGTTAATCTGACAATTTTTTTAATTTTTATACTCAAAATATAATTTAAAAAAAAACTTTGTTTACGTTAATTATTTTAAATTGTAATATAGGTATTACCGTACTGTAGGTACTAATATGTGACTACATTTATTTATTTATATTTATATTTAGATATGTATTATAGATGGAATATTTCACTGAATTACAAAATAATACAAACTGTTCTATTTGTTTGCTAATCAATTTTTAAGTATTCATAGAATATTATTAATTTTGTCCTTTACTTGATATGCATTGAAAGTTAGTTATTTAACTTCACATGTTATTGACTTATGTTACTATTGCATAATATTTGTATAATTTAATAGTTATTATTAGTCTTTTACAATGAAAAAAAAAAAAGCGTTGAGTTATAGAAATGTGAACTATTTTGTTGTAATTGCAAATTAAAAGCATCTGGTTTCGTATAAAATTTGGTTCCAGATATCACTCTCAATATTGTGTCATAACACTTAAAAATAAAAATAGAATGTCAGTTGTACACGACCGACAATACTACTATACTATATATTATAGTCTCACTTTTTACTGTTTATCGCTTCCAAAAATGTCAACGTATACCTGACTGCGTACGGGCATTTAATTTCAACTTAAAATTTAAAAAGAAGTATGAGGATATTTTCTATACTATTTGGTATAGCCCTACCTTATGAAAGCAATATTTTAAATTTAGCTTTTGAGACCACATTTTCCCACTCTCCTCTGCTTGATTTAAAAGTTGTGCCTCTACAATTACCATACTTGTCTAGTGTTCCTGAAATGGTATTTTGTACAAATATCGTTAAGTTATTTTTTAAATCTGTCACTAATCCTCCCATTTGAAAAGTGAATGATTGTGTCTGGCAAGTCTCTGAACATCTAGCACTGCCTGTACAACTTGTGTGTCTTCAAAGCCGAACACCTTGTTGTTAAATAATCAGCAGTTATCAGACATGATTTGAAATTAACTGGATATGTTTCAACTCTTTGCAATAGTTGTATTCTTCTTACCTGTTCTGTTTTTGATGGTATTGGAATATCACAGTTGTGTTCTTCTAGATGGACAAAGGAGGTTATATCTATCTAGGTTAGGACCTCCGCAATCGTAGGCAATGAATCCAAGAGTGAAAGGTATGGTTTTAATAATGACAAGTAGGTCAGGTTAAGAAATTTATGAAAATTGAAATGTCTATGTAATGTAGGCTTATTGATTTTTAGATTAGACTTGTTAAATGTTAATGTATCAGGATAATTGAGATATGATAATGCGTTTATTATTACGATTAAATATTGTGTTATAGATATTCAATATTTAATAACTATTATTATTGATATTATATTTATAATTGATATAATAAATGTTACAATTTATGATATATATTAACGATGTCGTATAATCATGTTTTATGATAATTGTTTGAATGACTGAAATTATAGATTAAATATAATATAATAATTATTGTAATGTGTAGGTAATAATCTTACATTTCACAGATTAAACTTCAACTATTATACTTATGTTTCTGATGATGGATATGTCATCAATTAATTAATACGTATACTCATATAGGCATATAATGTGAATAATTTAGCAATGCATACTACGTCATAAATAATGTATAAAATATTTGGATTACGGTCTATAATATATATACCATAAAGTATAAACATATGTTCTAATATTTAATTATTAATTATTTAATTTCAAATTTATCTTAGTTTTTGTTTTTATGTTTTCCAAAATAATAGTTTAAAAGAAACTAGCTAACTTTTTAAATTGTATAAGAGTAAATTTATCTTTAATATTAAAATTAAAGATTTTTAAAATCATACAGTTTAACTTATCCACCATTTTTGTCTTCCAAAAGCAACCATCATAATTTATTATTTGTACTTTCGTACCTAACCTTTCGTCAATTAGTGAGTTAAGATTTAATCTGTGATCCATTATCGTAAAACCCATGGTTTGTCTTGCTAAATTTTTTTGAGAAGCTTCTATTTCTTGGGGTAGTACT
>VUJU01004409.1:6701-18864 GCA_009835225.1 Aphis craccivora
TTCTAAACGGTTCTACGACGTTTTTTTCATGTGTGTAGTGCGTTTGCAAAATGATTGTATGAATTGTACAAAGTGAAAAATACGAAAAATTAGAATTTTTTAAAATAACTGACAACAAGTAGCTGTGGACAGAATAAAAAAAATAAATTTGACATTTTTTGCGTTTTTGTGAATGAACATTAATCAGGCAACGCTTTAGATCATTTATGTTGAATTTTGAAGCCGAAATGTTTATCTTTCACCAAGTATTATACCTATTATATAAAAATATAAGAAAATTGAGTATTTTTTGTTTTTACATTAAAGTTATTGCAATGTGCCGTTTATATAAAGTATAATGTATATTTTATCATAGAAAATGTATTAATAATAGTATAGTCATAATAGGTGCATATAACTCGACAATTGCAGGTCGAAATAATATTAAAGTTTAACACATTGATATTATAATATACAGATTAAAATATTATATAATAAGGTTTTATGTCATATGTTTTCAGATTTGTTCGGTCGGTTTTCGATCTTAATAACAAACGTCAAACTCGTTACCTACTACACCGACTACACGGCTATTACCTACACTCAGTACACTGGTATTGAAAAACAGTATATTATATAAAACAACGATTGTTATTATGCGCACGAAAGCATTGTCAATGTGTTTTCCGGCCGAATAAACAGAAATTGTGTACAATTATATATAATGTATACATATATATTATCAGCGTTACGAGAACAGGAGAATACAAAAAGTGTTCTATTGCACATAATATATATATTATTATAACGTAAAAAGGGGTTGTTAGTCACTATACCCCAGTCGAGTGGCGTATATACCTACCTAATACCTATTATACAGTCGCGGTTTCAAACACTGCGACCGAAGTGGCCTCTTGACCATGCAGCATTATTGTTGCGGCGGCGGTGGCTGCCGCTCGACATAATAATAATAATATTATAATAGGTATACATTTTATGCGTATTGACTCCGGAGGAGGCGGCGTTGGTGGCCCATCGAAAAGTATTTACAATGAAACGTCGTTCGTACGGAACAACACTATATAAAGAATAATAATATTAATAAAAAAAACGCAACCATCTGCGGTGACCGTTTCGAAACACGTGTTTAACGAACTTATATATTAAATATATACATAGTATATTACATTATACATATATTATAATGCCGTCACGTTACAATATTATAATACGCAAGTGTAATTCGCTCTCATCTCTCCCCCCCCCCCGTGTACTACTTGTAAGTACGTATATAGAAATAATAATTATTATTATTGTATATCGGACCATTAATGATTTATTACCGCCACCGCACTCGACTTTTATTATTTTTTTTTTTTTTTTATGATCATTGTTAACAATTAAAAACTCGTTCGACCCACCGACGACAGTCGTGGCGTTTCACCCATATTATTATTATGCCATATTTTTGATACGCTGCCTGTGCATAACAAATACACACTATATAATATGTAGTATTTTATTGTTATTTTTTCGTCGACGACTTAGCGGCGGCGGTGGTTACGCATTCAATTGTGCGCAATGACGTCGTCGTTGTTGTTAATGAAGCGGAAGCGTTCGGAAATGGAGTACAAATCATTGCTGTACAGTAATTTTTTCATAAACCACCCCTTATACCCCTACGCCGCCGTCATGTTACATGAATTATTCAATGCCTTTGTACACACATACGTATCCATTATTTACGTATAATGTATATTATATATGTATATAGTGACTTTGTACAAATCGAAGCTTAAACGATCGTTGTGTGACACATAAAATATAATATATATGTTACCGCCAAAATCACTGTCGAGCATCATTGTGTAATTTACTAAGATCATAAGCTCGCCGGTTGCCTAAATCTAGATTTTCTCTCACAAAGTATTTAAACTACAATGGTTTTATTTGCTTTGTGCTTAGTTTGAGTTTAAAACGAAAATAGAAATTATTATTCAAACGTTTGGTGAACAATAATTCAAGAATCTATAATTATTTATTTTTAAGTTGCAACAAAACAAGAAAATCGATTTTGTCGAAAAATAGATTTGCATACAAATAACGTTTTCCTCTAATTTATTTTTTATTTTTATCAACTGACAACTATATAAGCAATTTTTTTACTTTTCCCCCATTTTACTCATTCAAACTAGATTCACTTTCTTACCAGAACAAATCTTGAAGTTGACGATTGATGTATTTTTAGTGCTCCAAAAGGTATGAGCTGACTGAATATCATTATAATATCGATACATATTATTTATCATGTTACTTAGTTTCTAAAATAAACTTAAATTTACTTAACATTTAATTTCAGTTAAATATCGTCAAGCTCCAAGAACCTCAGATAATAACTCTAATAATTAAAGTTGAAAATTAATAAGAGGAGAAACCTAACTCATTTAAATACAAGTTAATCTGTATAGTCCATGTAATTTTACAAGTTCAGTCTTTAATAATAATAAATAACTAAATATTTTTTTAAAATGCATATTACTGATAGGTACTACAGGTGGTCCTTTCTTATTGCATTACTGCACGCAATTATAATGGTTTTTAACGATTGCACTTTCTTATCAACTAGTTTATTAATCGAGGTATAATGTCTATGTGTATTTAACTTATTGTAGATACAGTGAACAACAATTGGTTTTAACTACTTCAGTTATCTATAGCTATATATAATATTATGTAGTATTTTTATTAAATTAACTGGAAAAAGCTTAGTCGTTACAATGGATCATTTGAACAATTAAATTATTCGGTTGATTAGATAATTAGTTAGCTAATTAAGTTAAAATTTAAAAAAATTAATACGTTTTAACTAATATTAATGACCGCATTTATATGTATAATTTATTGTGCAACACATATATGTAATAAAGGCGATTTGATACGCTGCAGACTAAATGCTCATGATAGGTAGTATAGGTACTATATTGAGTATATTTTATATAATATTATATTTTATTATATACGTATATAAGTAATGCGCCCTTGTTTTACGAGGAAGTAGATTTTTCAAGTGACCGAGTATAATATCGTAAACTCATTTCCATGTCACCGAAAAATAATACATGTATAACATTTCAATTGCATCTAATTCGTTGAACATTTAAAATGCATCAGCTGCAGCAGCGCACATGAACATGTATAGTTCGAGTGTTGTCGATAGGTTTTCGATAACTGTAACGCGGTGCATTGTGTGTGTGTGTGTGTGTGTATATATATGTACGCGATTCCGCATAATTTTAAATTCGACGTTGCCATTCCGAAAACAAAATATAATATATTATTATAAGGGCCTACACTGGAGTGATTTTGACGCGCGGTAAGCATAATACACCGGTAGCACCCGGTAACGCGCGTTAAAATGACGCGCTGTACTCGGGCGATACACGAGCGACGAGCGTTTTCACCGCGCGTCAAAATCGCTGTACACATATGGTGTTGAGGGAAATAACGACATGGCGAAAATCTCGATATGACGAATAAATGTGTCGTTATTTATATTTTTATACGTGTTTTATAATAACAAATGTTTTAATAACTGTATAATTAATAGCTGATCATTTTTTTTTTATGAATTTTATAACTACTCATCACCTGTTTAATATAATATTGTATACAATATTCAATATAGCATCATCATGACATAAAACTTATGTAGAACAAAATAACAAGAGTATAGTATGGCAACGTTGCATTTAAAATTATGCGACATATATATATATGGAATTTACAGAGTCGTATATCAGTGGCTATTAAAACGATTCTTCAAATACAGCCCAATTTTCTCACAATACATTTATGTACTGTATTATATTTTATATAATATAATTAAGTATTTTTTTTTTTATTCTTGAGACAGATAGTTTACAGATATATTTTACATAAAATATACTACGCGTAACATATAATTACTCTTTTTTCGACTTCTCTGCGTTAAAGCTAGGTTAAAACAACAACACGCAATATATCATATCTACTCGTATTAAAAAATAAACATTTTTATAAATTTAGTATTTACTACGCATAAAAACGACTTACATACAATTTATAATCAATAAATAAAATTTGTCGAGGAAAAAAGGTAAAATGTGCAACATAATAATGTTACAATTCATTGACTTTTAAGTATAAAATAGGTAGTAAATTTGACGTTTTATGATTTTAATTTTGTTCGAGTTCAACATTATATCATAGACACAAACTTAACTAACAAAAACTTTATGCAAACTTTAATCGAAATTATATAATATGTAAATTGCAAATTTATATATATATATAGACATGTATACTAGTAGTATACTTGGACAATGGACATATGTATATGAATAGAATAATTTAATTTACCGTGGGGAAAAAACATTGATATGACTTTTTAAAATTGTCTGCAAGTGCAATTAAGCAGTTGGATGATTCGATAACAATAACGAAAGTACACTTGATTGTTTTCCCTTTTTCGAATATTACTGCTGAGCGAACATATTATAATATTATTCCGAACACACAAATTCAACACACGTCAACTTCTTTGGCACATACATTTATGCATTTATTGATTAGAACATTATCATTTATCGGAGATTTATGACGTGCCACATAATTCATAAAGCTGATTACCGAATATCGTATTATAATGTGTATGTATCTATAGTAATAAAAAATAATAAATAATCTATCTATGTGCGAAAGTGTGTTTTCAGGAATCTGCCATCCCCGCACGTTGAATTATTCATTACCAAAAATCAGCTTGCGGAGGGTGTGATATAGAGACGGTACATAGACAATATATATATATATATACACACAATATTCGTCGTTGCTACAATAATGTACTCTATATCGGCGTAGATTTTTCCTGTGAAAAAGTTGATTTTCAGCAAAAAAAAAATGTTCGTCGGTCAATATACGCGTATACACATATAATGGCCCCCAAGACCTATCACCCCCCCCCCCAAACTCACCCATCATCGACACACGCGGATAAACAAGATAAACTGTACGGCCATAAATAAAACACACCCAGGCTTTTAGCACAATCGATCTTGGTCGGTTGCCGACGCCGCCGTATACTTTAATCGAGGTGCAAAGGCGACGACGTGTGTTTGATTGGTTAAAGGGAGCAGTAGTTGTAGTAGTAGTAGAAGTATAGTAGCAAGCCCCGGAATCTTGGACAAGGGGGTGGAGAGAGCTTTTTCCCAAAGGACTATGATGTATTAGCGGTCCGGTTGTACACACTCGCGCACACACAGATGCAAGCTCATAACTACACACTGAGGTCAGGGACCAGTGACCACGGACCCGTGACAAATGAAGAACGATCGTTCTTTTTGCTACTTCTCTGTGTGTATATATACACACATGCCCTGTTTCAAAAACGAGTAAATCTTATAAAACACCGACAAAAGGGACCTCCCCGTCACTACCACCGCCGCCGCCAGAGACCTCTTTTCTTTCTCTCCTTTCGCCCGAAATAATTCAATTCCGCGCGACCTTCTGCCAGTTCGCAGTCGCGAACGCTCAACTATAGCTTCATTCGCTCACCATTCAGTCTAATATACCCATATATATCGTCCAGTATAACGGTACTCATGGACCGGTGATATCAGTCTTGTAAAGTTATAACATATTATTTTAATCATTTAAAACGAAAGTACCTATGCTATACAAATATCGAATAGGAAGGTATAGTACCTACGTAATAAAATATTTTAAATTTATTAAATTTGTTATAAGTTGTTTAGTAAAAGTAATTACATAAGTTTCAGAAAGTTGGTTCGAGAATCACATGACATGATAAATAAACCAATAGCTTTTTACCTTTGAATATGAGGGTTAACTTATTTAAAATAAGTTTAAGACCTAAAATAATTTCAAGCACTCCATCGTGATATAATTTCAACGGGATGTGTGTCGGAAATAGCAGCCAGACGAGCTGCTTCGTGAGAATTCGGCTACTAAGGACAGACTGCATGGCTTATTATTTATGAAAAGATAGAATTATATTGACCTTGTGATGATATCGTATTCCTTTATTAATCTCTTAAATACATAAAAGTGTTATTAAAATGTGATATCTGTGATTATAATATGCATTAATTAACATTATTTTAAGTTTCAATTACAATGATTTACATAATATTATGTTAATATTATACATAATCATGTGAGATATTATATTTCATTTTTTTTTTTATTATTATTTTAGTATTATCTACAAATAATAAATATATATATAAAATAACATGTCTTGACTCCTGGATTCATAATCATCGCCTACCCATAACTACTAAAGCTATGAGTATAAAATTTGATCAGTAGTTTCGTTTTAAAATTTAAATACCCATTAAGAAAGGATTTTTCCCCCTATGGGTAAAGCTGTGAAATGGGGAAAAATGGAAAACATTATTTCTTGAACAGAATTTTTTTTTTTTAATTTTGGAATACATAATATTATAGTCTATAAAAATCAACATACGTAATTTTATATACTTTATCATTTTAAAACAGATTAAATCTACTGTTATTATTAAAATTTTCCCAAGCAATTTCGTATGGGATCAACTAGTTAGATATATCATATAAATCAACTTCCAAAAAAAAATATAAACTATAATTTGATCTGATAATAGCTGATGGTAAATCAACATTCAACAAAACACAAAAATACAAACCGAAGCAAATATTAAAATAAATAATCTTAGAAAACAAGTTTACTAACAATTAACAAAACTCAAACACTGAAACAACTAAAAACATATCATAAATTATGCTTGTAAAACATAAATACCTATAAAAAAAATATTTATAAAATAAATTAATAAATACAATATACATTATTTATTTCCAGTTACAATACTTGATCACTGCAGATTATTTACATTTTATAAAAAGGTTTATAAACACTATAATGAGAATCACGTGTACTTTGAATAAATCAAAAATACTAGATGAACCCCAAAAATAAAAAAAGCATATCTAATTTTAAAAAAATCAGGGTTCAGTTTAAATTTTACTACTTTAAAATTTGAAGCCTGTATAATCGGTGTAGAAATTGTAATTTAAGTTTTTACTACTCACTATTGATGAAACCAGTTTACAAGTATCGTACTCCCAAAGTACATATAGACACGTGCGTACAAAGTAGTATGTATAACCATATATTAAGTCTTATACAGTAAGAATAATAACCATCATGAGGTCCGGAAGGAAGGCAAGACGAACATTTATCCCTTCCTTTACTTTAAATATAATTTTAAAAATATTAACCTTGATTATTGTTGAAATAAAATTTCATTGATATTTAAACTTCAGTATAATTTTTTTTTTTTTTTATTGTGTTTTTTGTTTTTTAATGTTTGATTTGAGACCCTCCATGAAAAAATGTCCTACTGGTGCCTATAATAACAATATAATTTACGGCAAACGATGAAGTGTATTAAGTTTTACTTCACACCAAGTGCATATACATTATTGGTATGAATCCAAATATTTGATTAGGTATTATACGAAGTGGTCGGAAATACTCGGAATATCCTACCAGATTTAACCACAGATTAACGATCACCGATTAAATAATTATAAATAATGTGTTAAATATTAAAATAGTTAATAAGTAGAGGAAGTTTATATTTATCAGACATAATAATATTGTTAAAAAATATTTGCTTGTTATAGTTACTACTACTATAACTGGTATATACTTTATAAAACACGAGTTTTGAGTTGTTCCCGCACAAGTGGAATTCGCATCGTTCGTCTGTGTAATGATTTCCACAATAATTGAAATAATATTTTACATTCAAGCGTAGGTTCACGACACAATGACGTCCGCTAAGAATCGTTCCTGAACAAAGAAATTATATATTGTTATATTAAAACTTAAAACAATGAACCATCATAGATACACATGTTTTACTCAAATATATTATTTAACATTAAGTCATCGTGTAAATTGGTAGTTACTTAACATTACTGCTAACATAATTATTGCATGTGGTTAGGTTAAACTGGCACACAATGACGACGTACCTAGTGAACATCGTTAATCCGTAGGCACCTCAATGTTTCAAGATATTTGCACTAAAAAATCTATAAAAATGTATAACACATTATATTTTGTTGCATACATGCATACAATAAGAACTATTATTTCCGGAAATATCATATTATGTTTATCAAATGAAGTAGATTTTATTTTGAAATTAAATTTAAATTTAAATAGGTACATATTTTTTCTATTTCAATAATGTAAAGAATTAGGTAATTTAAACTTGATTTGCTTTAATTATTTTCAATTTATTTTTTTTTCACTCATTAATGATTCGAATATGCAACGATAGTTTTAAAATTTGTTTTCCAATAATATAGTTGTAAATTAATATATTTCATTTTAACTTAACGAATATACCTATATATACATATATATATATTACTATTACTATTACTATATTACTATTAATTACTCATTATATATATATACAATGAGTAATTATTGACAAAAAGCATTTTGGAAGGATTCTTTAATCCATTTTTTCTCAAACCAAAAACTCACTCATCTCTTTTACTTATTGTTCTAGCTAGTAACAGATTGTAAATTGTATTGTAAAAAATAAAAAAATTTTAAATTCTAACTAATTATTAATAACTTTTTTCTGCATTAATTGTTTCTTTCAAAACAATTATTTCTTAATACCTCATTGTGTATTTATATGACTTTTATATTTTATGCTATATATAGTTTAGTTATTTCAGGTACACACGAAAAGTCAGAATTTTAGAGTACAAACTAACAAACTATTCAAACATTAGTTAGCACTTCAATTTATATTTTATAAATTAAATATAAAATATGATATAATTTTTAATGGTATTTAAATATAATACTATAACAAGATTATAACTAAAATTTATCTAACATGATTTAAAAAAAATAACGCGCTCATTGGCTCATTTATAATTAATTAAATATGGTTGTAAAGAACTTCACTACATTTATAAGAACATTTAACCATAATATCAAAGTAAAAATAAAACACCTATTATCATACAGTTACTCACAGTCGTGACATATTTAATCGAACATTAACATTTAATACGCTTAGATGCGACGTCTTTACTACGCTCGTAATAATTCTTAACACTCATTAACTACCTATAGTAGTTTAAAGAGTAGTTTTAAATACGAATATTTAATATTATTTAGAAAGCTGAGTGAAGTGCACATGTATATTCCGAAAAATATTGGTCAACTACCCCGTTCATCTATACTTTAAATACTATTAGGTACTTATAAGTTATTTTATAGTTATAAATATTATGATACTGGTTAACTAATTGACTACTCATTCCGATATAGGTTAGATTATGATATACCTTTATTTAAAAACAATATAGTCATAAAAATATTCATGGAGTAAAAATATGTATTTATTTTATCCCCATTTTATACGTATATCAATGAATGGATTTTAATTAAGTAGTTTACAAAAATACGGTTGAAATATATTTTCAAAAATAAACAAACAAAAACTACACTACAGTTAGGTCCATAAATATCCAATGAAATTCAATGGTCGGCCAAAGGATTTGTAGCCGTAAAACCGCCTGCAAAACGTATTGTGCAAGATATAAATACGCTCGCAATAATATTTTTCAACACAGTACTTTACAAGCACAAACACGTCCTGAAAGTACTGTTAAAATAATAATAATACGGTTTGAGCGTAAAACGTTGAAATTTATTATGTGTTTATAGAACGTCGGTGGCTTTATAGTGTATCTAAAAAAAGTATACACTATTATAGTAACCGCTAAATCGCCGAATTGTATTCAACAGCAAATTACATCCCAAACACGTTTTAGTCATTTGACCGCGTAACTTTATCCCATTCACTAACTCACATGTATTTTTGACGGGGGTGAGATATCGCGCGATGTATATACTGCACGAGATGCCACCCCTGTCGCAACTAATTAATATGTATTAGCATTGATTATAAATAGTATTTATAATCAATGGTATTAGTCTTTTGGTCACTTCGATTTTGAAAAACGTAGCTCCGATGGATTTGATAATAAATTAACATAATTAGAATAATTAGATTTTGATTTAAACATATAACTGTACCATAGTATATTGTGTAGCAACCATATTATATACTTGTCAATAACTCATTATAAATAAATATGTAATTATATTTACGCATATATATGCTAATATTAGCGGTAACGAGTAACTATACAGTAACGACTATTTTTTACGTATTATTAATAGTTGAGTTGTTTATAATGATCTCAAGCATTAATCGAGGAGCAAAAAATTTTACGTTTGAAAAGTCGAACATCGAGTATTTTATATAAGAGTATAAATAGGGGTGCGAAGGACTCGAATACTCGATCCTTTAAAAGTCCCACCCCACTACTCCATTAGATTTCCACCTATTACAATCTGTTTGTAAATTGTATTTGTCTCACACAAAATTATATACTATTGAATAATACATACGCTGTGAGTTTACTTTTATTCTCTTGTGTAGGTACCTACTTATTTATTGTAGTTCAAATTTGAAAACACCGAAACGACTTGATATTATAAAGTTTGTAGAATTGACCGAAGTTTGGCATGCTGTGAAAGTTAAACAACGCCAAATGTCACGCTAACTCTTGACGAGGTCGGTCACTAGGGATTTTTAGTGACATTTCGTGCTATATATTTTTACCTCTCCCTCTTTTCTCGGCACTAAACTTTTTGCGGATAGATTTGAGCTTTGTAAAAAGATTAAACCACACCTGACACATTGTATACGAGTCTTCAAAGCGTGCTCTCGGTCAAATTTCCTGTTTTATCCTCTACCGAACTGTACAGTGTTTCAGAACGCATCGTAAACACGGATTTTTACTTAAAAAATAATGACATTTGAAAAAAAAGTAATTACACGTTATTATTACCAGCAGTAATTAACATAAATTATATTTCAAAATTAGTTTTCTATGGCAAATACACCAGTTGGATATTTAGGACTTATTATAGTTATTAATAATATTTATGAACTAGCTGTTATAAATACATTTTTAACTTTTTTCAAAGCCTTTATTATATTAAATTTATGTTTAATATCATATTAATACATTTGAACGGCATTTCGTGACTACAGATATATGATTTAACGCCTTAAGAACTTACAAAACAATAAACAAAACCGTCACTTAAGGAGGAGGAACTATCAAAGCAAAATTATAAATACTTTATTTTCACGGTTATGTAGGTACTCTCAAAGCTATTTCTTAAGACGTTATGTCTTTTAACAATATTTAATTCAATGAAAAATTATAATTTTTATTTGCCTTTGTGTATTTTGCACATATGTCATAATATATTTAAAAGGCAACAAAATAATGTGTAATAAAATAATAATTGTATACATTATGTTATTATTTATTAATATATCTATACAACCAAATATTTAGTTTCTATTTATAAAATATTTGTGAATAACATATGTTATAATTATTTTAGGTACATACGTGTTATGATAGTTCACATTAAATATTATTATAATATAGATAAGCATATTAAGGTCCATTCCAGTATTATAAACTACTTATATATATTTTGTTGTATATATATAATCATTAGCGTGGTACAAAAAAATTATTTTAATACCTTTATTATATTTTGTTATTGAACGAATACAAGCTTGATAATTTCTTATTCAATCATAAATTATTATACAGTTATGATCATCAATAATTTCATAACTATATGGTCTATATGGACTCTCGACTTCGAAGAAAATGAATTTTTATTCAATATTAACCATTAGGCAATTTTATATTTGACAAAATTCAGGTTCATATTTGCGTACTGGATTCTATAAAAATAAGCTTTTAAGTTTTAATTTTAATTCATCATTTCATGAATATTTTTAAAAATGTTCTCAGACTATAAAATATTAAATCAATTTTTAATGGTATTTTTAAATAATTTAATATTTATGGACATTTATAAAACATATTATAGACCGAATAAAATAAATATTTAGATTTAAGAAATATTATTAATTTAATAAATTAAATGGTTATAAGTTAACTTTTTCATATTATATTATACTCTGCATAGGTTAGGTTAGTTATA
>VUJU01004410.1:0-18859 GCA_009835225.1 Aphis craccivora
ACGAGTCTATTAAGCCGATAAAACCGTAACAAGATAACCAATGTCAATCCGCTTAAACACGATAAATCTACTATACTTTATACGTTATATATGGTACAAGTCATAAATATGTCATCGTATAAATCTATAATGTAAATTTTAGAAGCAAAAAATTCGTTATTTTCACAATTTCACCCTTTATCTTCTGCGATTTTAATATGGTATATTTATGTTTTAATTATATAGGTATATATAATATTATATTTAATAAATTTTAATTTATTTATATGTTTGCATTCTTAAAATAAATATAAATATAACTTCACTAATTATAAGTATAGATAGAAATTCATAGAATACCATGTAACACCCTATCTCTTGCCTTATGGTATATGGATTTATAAACTAAAATATTTTTAAGTTAATAATATTATTTCTATAGATAACTCCACATCATATACGTCATATTACGCCATAATTCATGAACTACAATACTACATAATTATCATTCGTCAGTCATACAAATTTTATGAATTTGATTGAAATAATACCTATTCTTAAATTATTTTTTAACGTCTTCTTTAACCCAATTATAGTTTTAATGGTTTCTTCAATGATACCATATTCTACTTATTTTGTTAAAAATCGGACATAGACACTACTTTCACGAAGTCCAATTACACAAATCTTTAAGCTCATAAAACATTTTGAATTGGATAAATTAAATTTTAGAAAAAATCATAAAGAAAACTATTTCATAACAGCTGTTATTAAATAATACCCACTGAGTTCACTAAATGGTTTTCGTAACATTCGTGAGCACTAAATTTGTTAATAATTTCGAATACAATCTTCTAATCTTCTACCTACAACCGTTTTTATACCTTAATAAATAATATTGTTAACAGCAGTTTTCTTCGCATAATATAGCAATATGTATCACAAAAAATAAAATAAATAAATAGTTTACAATGTTTATCCAACAGGTGAATTATTTTTAATGTTAAAACATGTTGGTACTTATTTAGTTAAAAAGTTAAATGTATATAATCAATTCAATTTAATGTCATATATTAGGAGTGTGTATACTGTATATATATTTATATGTATAGGTATATAAAAATATTAAAAATGCATAGATTAATCACTGCAGACGGTGGCACAAATGCCCTACGGGACACAACTCAGCATCAAATATCAATAAATATAACTAATTTAAAATAAAATATACCTGTCTATAATGACGTATCACGAATCACTATTTGATTGATATTGATTTTAGGTTATGAGTTTTTGTCTACGCTATACTTCAAATTCAAACATGTGAAGACGTGATATATGGATAAGAACCACATGGTATACACTTTATGATCTACACAACTAAATCTATAGTAATATCTACATGGTAACTCTATGATTGCTGCATACTATATACCTATTTTATAATGAACCTACAATCTACTTCACGAGTTTGTATTAGTCCCTGCAGGTTGATTGGATCTGGTAGTTGATCGTTTGGTTTCAATATTTGTGTTTGCGGCCCCTTTCGCCATGACTAATAAATTTTAAATTTCTCTTGACTCACCGGAATAAGAAACGTAAAAGTAAGTAGAGTACTTGTATATAATATATAGTATATATTATATTATATAACATCTACGGGTTGTAGGCTCTTGAGGATAAACGCGTACGAAGAGTTTGGGTCGACAGACTATATTATAATCCACGGTTATTGTGATGCACTTGGGATTCGATCATTAGCAATAGGAAAGTATACAAAGGTGTCCAGTTGCGTCCCAGAAATTATTTCAAAATGAAATAGTTATTTAATTGTTAAATAAAACTTAAATAAGACTTATACCCCTACACCCCTACCCCTATAACCTACCCATATACCCCTACACAGTATTTGGATTTAAATTGAAGAAATATATTAAATAATTAGACTTATTGGATATTTGTAAGTTATATTATATTTAATACTAAATATATATGATTCCCAAATAGTCATTTTTAAATAAAATATGACACACTGTAAAAAATACGGAAAAATTAAATCCACATACAAAAAATATGTGTTAATTAGTGTTCGTGAATTCATTTAGTATTTTTTCTTGCGACCATTTTTTACGCCTCTACCATTCCTGTTGGCAACTGTCACAAAAATATCAGCACCTATCAAAACTCCACTCAACACGACTTGAGATAACCTAACCAACGACACATGCGTGGGTGTAATTCGTCTTTGTGTAGCATATATCGAAAATATAAATTACCAAGTATACACTATAACCACTACAGTATGTACAATGTACACTGTACGTAGGTATACATAATATTACATAGGTACTTTTTTTTTATCATAAGCGATATTTCGTAACGTCATTGGAACACGCTTTGTGCCGACATGCCGACGTAAAACGTTTTAAAATAAATAAATTCTACTAGGTAGGTATATCAACAACCGTTGAGAACTCATGTAATATTAGGGTCCAATATTTCAATACGATATTGAATGCATTAACATTTTAAATTAATATATCGTTTAAATTCACTAAACTATTTATTTAAATAAATAAGTAGTAGGTTGGTAGTAGTATTATTTTATAATAAATAGTCGAGTTAATAGTATTATAATAATAGTTAAGTTGCGAAGTAGGTAGGTACATTTCTATAAAACACAATAGCAAATATCAAGAATAGAGTGTATGTCAAGAATAGGGTGGATAGGGTGGTTACCGTCAAAAAAGTATACCTACAATTTATATTTATCATTTTGAGAAAACATCTATAGCCTATAAATATAATAGACTGTATAGGTACTATAAAAAAACTTACAATGTTTGCCATTTATATTCGAACAGGATTCGGTTATACGGTATCCAGTACAGGGCCTCGGGACACATTGAATTGGATAAATTACCTATTACCTACTCGTGACTAGTGCCAATGAACGGTTACAATAAATTTGCTTACGGAGAGAACGTTCTGTGTCCGACGATAAGATACGAATTTTTATTGTAGCTATAATAAGGACTTCAAATATCAAACGTAATAATTAACAGTGTAGGAAGGTACTATTATAAATGTTTTCAAAGAATTGTGTGCGTATACAGACAGTAGAAATTATGTTAATGTGTATTAGAGTTTTTTTTTGAATTTTACATATTGTAATTTTTATATAATATATTTTATTATTATAAGTATATAATAGGTAAATATATATATACCTATATTAAATTATAGTATAATTATGAGAGAGAAAATATTCAGTTCCATTTCTAAAAATGAAATATTCTACGTCCTAGTCTCGTATTATAAACGTTTTATCATACTCATGCGTTTTAAGTTAATGTAAGTAATATACTCGTATATACATATATATTTATTATTTATAAGCTATAAAGTATAAAGTACGCACATACTCGTATATATATTATAATATAAACTGTGTAACTTTTGTCATAACAAAATAACAAATAACAATAATTATAAGTTAAATATTTGTCTTTGTTTTCAAAATGTTAAAGCAGTTCGTTAATACTCAAAATATATGCGATACATGCATATTTTTCATTAGATATATTAACATCAACATCAATAGTTCTAAATTCATGATGTAATCAAATGTTTAATTATATTTTTAATCATTTACTATGTCCTAAGTCCGTTACCCACCGTTAACATTTTCTATCTGAGATATTTCGAACGTCCAGTGAAGGATTGTTCTTAGAAAAAAAAAATAATATTTAATTATTTGTGATCGAAGATAATATTTCAATACCATAGTAAGATAAGTCTTTGATTTCAAATCGCATTACTTTTATCTCTGTTACACAGCAAATAGCTTTCTGTGCATAAAAACAATCATAGTACCTACCGAACCTATGTTGAACATTTAAAGCGTAGTGCGTACGTTTAATAGGTACTCTGAATAAATTCAAAATTGCAGCGAATTAACTTTTACATTATACATTATATTTATATAAATATCATAATAATTATATGTACATCACCGGACATTCAAATGCAATATTTCAAGGTCAACAAATTCTATAATGTGTATTATAGATAGTAAGTACTAAGTATGCAAGTATAGTTTATGGTACAATGATACGTCAAATTGTTATAAATTAAAAAAATACTTTGAGTCAATGGAAACCGTATTTAATTTCGAGTGTAGGTAGTTAAAACTTAAAACTCTCGATATTCACTCATTCTTGGGAAAAACTTAACTATCAGTACATTCGCTGACGTATTTTGTCATGCGTACTTACTACCCCACTACCCTTAGGTAAACAAAGTGACCGAAGTGTAGTTTCCAATCATTATTTATTCACAATTTCGGTGGCCAAAAATGTCAGTCGAGGATGAAAGTGATTAGTTACGGGAAACGTTAACATTGACACTTGATTGTAAATAAATTTTAATAAATACTATACTTGCTATGTTGGTAAGTACCAAAACGTAACCAAAACACATATCACTATAAAGTGGAATCATTGGAGTTTTTAATGCCGGAAAAAACGTCTTAACCATATAGTTAGTCCCAATTTTTGTGAAAAATGTATTTCGATTCATACATGTATATTACATAATAGTTACCTACCTATCCGTTGCGACAAAATATATCCGACGTTAAGCAATGTCAATTTTTCTTACCTTTACGGTGCGAATTTGTCACTCCTGCACTTCGATTCAAATACGGTCGTTGGCCGACCACTGCGACTGAGCTGCTCCCATGGAAAAGAAGAATCTCCAGTGGCCGAATTCCGGTACGCCTTGTGTGCCGTGTCCACGGAGAACTTTTTTTCACTAAACTTCTTTTGCGACCGCTCGAGCGATTATTGAAATCGGAAAACGAGTAACACGGTAATAAACAAACAAATTCAGCGATAGTCACGTACAGCCGAACTGTTGTATAGAATGGCCGACTGTTCACATTATAATATAATGATACGTGTTAAAGGAACGACGAAAACAACAAAAACCAGACCGACGACGAACCGACTGTAAAACGTCCGTCAACCTGCCGCCGACGTCGCAGCACGCTTAGCTAGTGTCCACCAGTCCACCGCGGGAACCACAACTGACCGGCCCAACAACCACCACCACCAACACCGCGGTATTCACCTTGGCCGTAACCGCAGTTACTGCTGCCGCCGAATCCCCACTACAGTCACTATATTATTATAGTGTTCTAAGTATTTTCCGTATGTGCGCGCGCGCTCGTGTGTGTGTGTGACGTGAGTGTGAACTGCATGAAGTGTTTGATTTGTCTGCGACTGCACACTACACACTCCGATCGCGTAGCGTTTACTCACGTGTATTTTGACTGTTTAAATTGTATGACGTGCATAGTCGCGTCTATTACTGGCAATTCGTAAAAATAAGATCTTTACTTCATTTTTGCGTCCTCAAGAAAACAATAATATTACTGAGTACTGGCAGTATTACCACAACAGGTGCATTGCGGCGGGTACCTTGCTGCCGATATAATATTATTATGTCGATTCCATCGCTTTCGTTTTACTCGTATAGATCGCGTGCGAGGCGTTCTTCTCTCTCTCTCGGCCGTTTACAGCAAATAGCTGGTATACACCGAAAACCGGTCCACTCGGATACCTGGTACATGGTAGGAGTGTACCTGTGCGGTCAACACTGTTGAGATTATATTATGTCATATCGATGCATGTGCGCGCGCGCGCGTGTGTGTGTGTGTGTGTAAGAATAATAATAAAAAAATCTTTAGCCCACACTACTGCCAGTCGAACCGACCCCACACAGCCGCCGATGTTCCAGAACACCACCGTAAGCACAATTGAAATGCCGTTTCTAAGAATTTATTCGACTACATGCGTCAGGTTTGTGCAATGGCGAAAGGCCAAGGACTCGTGCTCTGCAGCTATGTTAATGGGCATTTTTTTTCTTTTTGTCTTTGTCCTCACCACCCCCGCTCACACGCCTTCACGCTGTTCGGGATAATTACGACGACGAACAACACTATCACCGCCACCGCAAAAAAATGATCTATTTTTTTTTATGCGTATCCTAATATAGGCGTTTTTAAAATACGATTTATCACCCCGTGTGTTTATTCGCGTGGAATGTTGTACCTACGTACACAGGATTGTGTTTAACTAGTAGGTACAATACTGCGTTTGTACGATAGCTATCTGATGACTGGCATCGATTTTATGAAGAAAAAAAAGGAGTCTTATAGGCCGATATAATATATTAATATTAAGAGCGATATTGAAAAACGAAAGTCATGACGTGAAATTTACGATTTGGCGTTATCCTGGCCATGATGGGATCGTCTAACGACATACGCACTATTGGTAAACGAAATTGTAGCGAGGGAAGTGTGATGACTAAGTGCAAAAAGGGTGCATTGCAAATCGTCGTTTACTAAAAACGCTATTATTAAATGACGTCATAATATTGTGCTGCCGGATCCGGATGATATGTGCGAAAAATATATTATGTCAAAACAAAACCATTAAAACTTCAACGTACAGGTAGCATCGAATATCTTTTGGATTTACGCGTTATATTCGAACCTATTACGGTAATTCGAAATGTCATTTATGTTTCCTGTTTGTGCAACATTATGAACATTTTAATATGTATATTGTATAAATATAGTAATGCGTATTTAAAATTTTTAGTTATTATTCTTAATTGTATTATTATAATATAAAATTTAAGGATAAAATATTATTAATTATTATTGCCAATTATTTGATAAACAAGTTTACAACAATTTTCTCACATAATTGGGTATCTTTATACTTAATTAATATTAAACAATAATGTAAATAATAACATTTCGAATCAAAAAAATAGACATTTTATATTTTTTAGCACTATTATGTTTGTTTTTCCGATAAAATTTGGCTTAAACGAAAACATTATTATGCATCGACGGCAAATTTCATAGCTGCCGTTATTGTTAGTATTATTACAGTCCGGTCGATTATAGTATTTATCAGTGTTAGTCGAACATTCGTCATTTAGCCGTGTAGTAATAATAATAATAATAAAAATATTTGCCGTCATTTAAATTACACATCGTCTAAAGAACAATAAGTTAGTGCATTTAATATAGCATTACAAAGCGATACAGTGTGTGGCGGCGATATTATAGGCTCGACAGGACGTGTGATGCCGATAGGCATGTCAATATTTATGGTACACGGCGTCGGCGGCGGCAAACGCGGGAGATTGATACGGCGAAAGAGGGTGGATAAAAATTGGTCATATAGGTACAGGCGCATCGCGTCTCGCGGGAGCTCTTTAGTAGTAACCGTAGAAGTACTCGTGTCGGGCGTAGTACGTACTGCGTCGTTCCGTAGGCGCGCGAGCCGGTCGTTTCGTGTTCGCGTTCGTATTATAATATTATAAATAAATGATACTGAAATATTACATTGTCGATTGTGATAACAATAATCAACAAAAGTCTAATTTACAGTATTTTCGTAATACTTTTTTTCCGACGTGTTTAATTCGATAAAATTATTTATTTATTTTTTATTCGTTCGAAAATCACCAACACGTACAACAAATACAACTGTAAGTACCTATCTATACCGTTTAATATTATATTATTATAGTTTGTATATGTATTTTTTTTTTCGTCAGACGTTTTTCGATTTTAACCTAGGTATATTACTTTATAGTACCCATCTATGACGAACGAGATTAAAATATTCTTGTTTTTAAGTTAACCGATTTTCACTAATTCGACAACTCATTGAAAAGAAAAAACCGATAGCTATATTATTATCATTATTATTAATATCAAATAAAATCAGTAATGCAACCTTTCGAAATTATTTACGTTTCCACATTTTTCTGTAATCAGAACTTATCACCCTATTGTCTTAGATAAGACAAGTTATGTTCTTACCGTATTTGTATACGATTTCGGAAGATTAAACGGATAACGATCATATAATGAAAAATTAACTCAGTGGTGTTATTTTATCAAATCATAATCGGTTCACAATAATTTTACTTATTAAAAAATATTATCTATTTCCATCGACAAACATTATTGAATGAGAATCGATACTGCTGTTAATAAACTCTAAATAACTACCTTTTTTCTCATGTCCAAAACGTCCGTGGACTTTGTGATATAGGTATACATGAGGAAAAGAAACGAGGCCACGTTATATTTTTTGAATCATAAAATAAAAAATATAATACTAGAGTACCTTTTATAATAGTAATATTATAATATAGTTATAATATTATAATATTATATAATATTATTATAGTAATACTCGAGATAAGATCGGTGTTTTATAATGATTATATTATGCTTAACGTGAGCGTGTAGAAAATAGTTCGTTACTAATATTATTTCAATAAATACATTTTTTGTTATATTAAAAAATAAATAGTATAAATCAAATATATACGAAAATAGATGATATTAATTATACTTCCTCAAACAGGATAACCATGCAGATAATGATCATCGTCAAGCAGTGTTGAGCAATAACCAGGAGGGACGACACTCGAGAGTCGCTATGGAGGCGGCCGGAGGGTTCCTCTTGTTTATCCGCGTTTTAGCGGGATTATGGCTAACAGTCGATTGTTCCAAGTTCACCGCCGATGAACTGCTTTGCTCGATTTACCCGAAAAAAATATCTAATGATGTCGATTTAGACCCTTGCAAAGCCGGTAAGTAACGATGTTAAAAAAAAGGAATAAAAGAAAAGAATGGCTTATATTAGCTTGTGTATATATATATGAACATGTCCCGTGGGGTCTGTGTAGATTTGGTGTACACTGTTTGGGGTGCCGTTTGACACATTTTTCTTAAAAACGTTCCCGAGGGAGTGGTATTTCTTAGTCGTTTGCAGTTTTATATAGTAGTTAGGTACCTACTATACCTATACCTAGGTATAGGTAGGATTTTTCACAGTGTCTTAAAAAAAGCCAGAATAACTCCGTTTTGGTAAACTATTTAGGATAAAGTAAAAAGAAAAGTAATTATTGAATGACATTCTTCTTTCCTCTGGATAATTGGCATAGTAGTCGTATTTGCCGCTGGACTTAGGTTGTTAAAATACTTAATGTCGATGAACTCTATATTATAGTAGGTCTTATGTATGCGATTTTCCATTCAATTATACTTCGTATGTTATAGTGATATTATTATTAATTTTATTTTATTTTCGAGTAGAAAAATATGTGGTTTCTTAAATCCAAGTATCCAACTCACGAAAGTGATGTATTGTAATAATACAACAATGGTTAAAGTATTTAAAAAAAACAAAATACTAATCTTAAAATATATTTTTGACCATACTCACGTATTATAACTTAACAGTTTTTATATCATCATAATATTATACCTAATTGTTTTGTATACCTAATGTACATACACATAAATATAAATACAAAGTAGACATAAAATATTTTCTTATTTTATATCAATATATCATAATAATTATTATTGATATAAAATTAATTAAAATACTTTGTAGTTGAGCATATGTCCATTTCTTTTTAAGTAAATAACTTAAATCCACGATCAAAAATAATATAATAAACCTTTGGAATTCGTATTTCTTCAAACATCAAATATAGATTTTCGAGTAATTATAATTAATAATTTTATAAATCAATAATCCTCAGTCATTAGAATCGTTTTTTTTCTAATGCATATTTTTTTATAATTTTTTTTTTTATATATTCCATAGATATTTTAAAACTTTTAAGGTACTTACAACTTAGCTACTTCCATTTAAATTATAATATGTTCAGTGTTAGGTACTACAAACGTTATTAACCTAGTAATATGTATTATAGTATTTATCAGAATAATATGCAGTAGGTAGAGGTATACATTTTGAATTAAAGCAAGATGTCAATTTATCTTATACATAGGTTTTTGCCAATTTACATTATCAATTTTACTTAAGTACAAATTATATATGCTCGAGTGTACCTATTACTTTATCTAAACTACATAATATAATAAAATATTATGTTGGCAAGACGACCTTCGTTAATATAAAATCCTTCGACATTATATTTTTTCTTTGTCACTTATTTACTAAAGATAAATTAAATTTTCTATTTATTAATACGTATGTTGAATAAACATTCATTTTAACTCTGTGAAAAGTTATAATATGTAAGTATGTATAGAAAATATGTTTTACAATTTTGTTTTTAATTAGGATTTGGTAATATATGACATTCACATAAAATATAGATTAGTTTGAATTGCTTTAAACCTAAACTAATTTAACTTCAACCTTATAATGCGATTTGTTTTTGTAAAATAATAATAAAATGTACTACAAAAATATAATATGTACAATTGTAAAATGTACAAATTGAATAGGTATTAAAGAGGTACATATAATAACTTACTATTATCAATATTTATTCTATGATTTAGCTAATTTTGTAAACAGTGTTCTTAAATTGAAAATATCATTATTAAAAGATATTATCATACGAAAATACGAAATCCTAAATTAAAATAAGTACCTACTTATAGTTCCTACGTATTTTATTATATTATAGACTAAGTATTATATACTTTTACACATTCTATTAATATTCAGTTATTAATTCAATTAATTTATAAAAACTATAAGATTATTACGTTAGAATATTATATTTATTATTTTTTTTTTTTTTAAATAATTTTACAAATCTGACTCGTATCTGACTCCAAATGTAAAATTTATTGTTCTAAATTTCTTACTTTTTACTTTATAAATGAATTAAAAGAATTAAGAAATATCTGGCGAATTTCTTTTCTTAAATGACAAATAGATGCATAATACGTATAACATACACTTTAACATCATTTATAATATAAATAATAAAATGCAGAAAAACAATTAACTAAATTGACGATACTATAGTATTAAATTAGTTTTATTTATAACTATATTATTCTATATAGTAAATATAATTAGTATTTAGCAGAATAAACAGTAATTAAAAAGAGTTTTATGTGTATAATGTATATCAACACGTCGAGGTCATTTCATAGTTATAATAAACATATTATACTCTATAATTACTATATTATGATTTATGAAGTTATGACCTATTCTTCGCAAAAATTAGCGAAGATTGTTTTTAGTCTGGCATTCCCTTGGGACTGTATTGGTATATTGTACCTAATTCCGTTTAATATTAATCATTTTGTGATAATTTTGAAACATATATCCACATATGATGTCTTACAGTGAGCAGTTACAGTATGTAGTTTGTAGTCAGAAGTCTGTACGCACTATGCAGTATGGCTAGTATGCGGATCACATATTATAATATTCTCTATATTGCAATAAAACATCTAAATTATGTTATAAAATGGATTATGTATAGAACTGTATAAATAATATTTGTACATTAAATTTGGATTGCAATTGAATTGTTGAATTTTCTATTCATTCATATTTAAATATAAAGACAAGTCATTTAAAAACTATTATAAAAATTAACTAATAACTACTAAAGATCGGATTTTTATTATTTTACATATTCGTTTCTAGTATATGCAATGAAATAGGAGTAAGACATATTTATGATTCATGAAACACAAAATTCGTAGAAACAATTTTATTTTGCATAAAAAACCTTTTCTTATTTGTTAGAGAATATTTAATACGTTAAAGAATATTTGAGAATAAAAAATATTCGTATTATTAATTATTATAAATATTTTTCTTAAAAAAATATTGATAATTATATTACACATTATTTTTGTGTACTATTTATGCACGAATAAATTTTAATTGAATAAATAATAATAAAAAATAATACATTTTTTCTACAGAATATTAAAAGAATATTTTGGGTTTTTAAGGACATAAAAAATAATTTTAAGAGAATTTAATTATTATGTATATATATATTATATTATTAATTATATTTAAAAAAAATTTAATTTGTAATATTTACATACATATTGATAACACACTTGAAAATTAAAATATCGTAAAACCTCATAGTAAAACACAGATAATGTTTTTACCTCAAGTTCGATAATAGGTCAATTCACTATATTATTAAAGGTTAATACACAAAATAAGAAATGTTGAATACAAATTTGCTATGCTATACGTTTGTAAGACGGAAGTAACACATGCAGGTGTGGCGTCCTTTTAATATTTAATAATATTATAACACGTGTACCTATTTAATCAACATCTAGCTAATTTCAGATACATTAATACATTATATTTATATAATAGATTATATTAAAATAGAATATAAATATTATCAATCGTAATATTAATATTCGTTTATATTATACCAAATGTACACATTGCATTATTGTAAAGTTATAATAATTATTATACTAATGATTAATAAATAATAAATATTAAATAAAACAATAAAAAAATATTTTATACCTAATAAATTTACTATAATATTTTCTCGCAACATTAACTCGGTAAATTAAATATTTTTATTTTACACAGAACTCGAAAAATATTTAGGTATGTATTTAAAAAAAAAATTTTATTCATGTTTAAAATGTTTGAGAAAAATTATTTTGTTTAAACATTGTTTGATATTCCAGAATTTACCTATTTCATATTAATAACATCATTTTTATCGATTTTTAAATACACATGATATTATAAACCATATAAACTCTATAAACATAATATGATTAATATTTATCAATATAAAAATACCTATTAAATTAATTTGATTATTTTGAATCTATATTTTAAAATAGTAACGACTTTTACCAATAATAAGCAAGGGATTTTATTTTATTTTGATTTTATAATAAATGCAAAATGTACTAAAAAAATCAAATATGCATATTGCAACAGGTTTTTGTGGTGTAAAGCATATTATTTTGTATAAAGAACTCATAAGTCATATAGTATATTTACCATGTTATACTTAGTGTAATTAAAGTTCGACTACACATCATTTTGGTAATATTCGCGAAACTTGAATAATCAATAAACATTCTTTGGAGATTAAATTAACCTAGGTGCCAGCTGTACGCACATTCGCGATATTACTTATTACTCTTAGTATAAACGTAAAACGTACAAACTAAAATTCAATTTTCAATTTTCGACTTGTACACCCTAGCTCAGGCGTGCCCAACCTTTTTCAACTTGCCACGTTCAAAATTTATATTTATACTGCGGGCCGTTTATACATCATGGTTTTTTATCATGGTCATTTTGATAAAATGAACATTTTATTGTACATTTTTCCATATCCAGTTTTAATAATTAAAATTAAAAAGTGTACAATATTTTTTAATCCTTAAAAGATTATTAAATTAAGTAAAAATAAATAAATTTAAAATTATTTTTAAACTTGTTTTTATTTTTATTTCACCTATACGAATTTCTAATTTTTATAAAATGGCCACGGGCCGGTTGGAATACTCTCGCAGGCCATGGGTTGTGCACGCCTGCCCTAGCTTGTTTTACGCTTAGCACAGGAGTAACATTGAAGTATAACTCATAGGAAAATTTACTGATTTAAATTTGAACGTCGTATATCAGTTATATCTACACGAATTTGTTTTACTGACTCACCATGACAATCAGTTATACTATAACTATAATATACAAATACCATATTACGATTATAGTTATTTAACTTATTAGTTATTACCATTATTACAATAAATAAATGACTCGAACATCGTCATGAGTCAATTATGTATACCAGTTAAAGGTATATATAGTTTTACACGTACCCTATTCTATTGAAGCCTACGGCGGTTGTCTTACCTCTTTCGGGGGTTGAACTTCTTTGAATTTTATGCAAATGAAACTGACTTATTACAATTCCGCCTACCGCTTAGAGGCATCTTTGAGGATGACTGTTAATGTGTAACTTGGTGGACGCGAACATAGCGAGGGTATATAATGCAATTGTAGCCATATTAATAGGTTTCGTTAATGAAAGTTAAAATATTTCAATCAAAATACTACCACATCATCCGGATAAGTGAGAAAATTAGGCTTGTCTCGTTCAAATTTTCTTGAAATAACGATAAAGTATTATATTATTTTCTTGACCCAAATATCATAGTACGTTATTAATTTCGTTTTTATTTCCATTACTTCTAAATAGCATTTATATACTTATTATATGTTACTTATCTACTTACCTATTCGTTTATACGATGCACACGTACGCCACGCGAATCGCTGTAGCGTATAATTATAACACACATCAAACCGCACACATTTTCGAATTTTTTTTCTGTATCATACGCGTATTAAAAAGAATTGTACCACGTGTAGTATAACCATAGAATGCATATAAAATAATGTACATGTATTGTTTATACTGAAGTTATTATATTATATAAGCATAATATAGGTACTTAAATAAGTAATTACGCAGTGTACATATTGCATTGAAAATATATCTCATTATTATTATTTCTGTTTTTTATAAACTTTGTTAAAAATACAAGTTATTTAAAATACTTTATATGAATTTCATACAAGCGAAAGTCCTTTTTTATCAGTATACATACACTTATGATATTTAAATTTACGCCTATAACGGGTGTTAATAATAAAATATTCTTAACAGAGTTTATTTGTCAAATTTGATTTGGTTTTTTTTTTTAGAACTAATTTTAGAAGTGAATAATATTATAGTTATTCAAAAGCATATTATTTTTTATTGCGCCCAACGCATTTTAAGAAAAAATAAATAATATTATAAAATATCCCATCCGAAATAATGAATTTAATAATATAATGATATTATGTTAAATATCATATACCTAATTAGACACTACAGTTAATGATATAATAGTTAGTACTTACTACTTAGTATACTTTTATATTGTATTGTATGATAGCAAGAATAATCGAAAGCATTCGTTTTATATATTCAATTTAATACTAAAAACTTGTTAAGAATTTATAGTAAAATTTTACTAAAAAATAACATCTGAACTAATTTTTCATTGGTTTGGTTTTCTTGAAATTTTGAATATATATATAACGGAGGTTGAAACGTGTTTCTAAACTTGTTTAAAACGCACATACTAAAATCTTCTAATCCGTATTATACTTAACGCTCACTATACGGCTAGATTGTGTAATGTACAAACTATAAAGTATATTATAATGTGCAGGGTCAATCGAGTTAACACTAGATACATTGTTAGTTGTTACGCAAATCAGTATTTTATTCTTGACTGATGTACCTACCAACTTACTACCTATATAGAATGCATATAAGTTCAATAATATATAAACGATTTCTATTCAAGAATTCTATATAATACTTATAATACTTGTTTAGTGGTTAAGGGACTCATTTATCACGTAAATTAATGATATTATTATCTATTCTTAATCCAGGCATTAGGGAAAAAGGCACGTTCTGTCTACAAGGTACCTACTGAAAGTCAGTAAAATGGTTTCGCGTACCTTATATATCTATATCATTCAGATTCTTGGGATAAATAAGTTATTAATATTTCCGGCTAGCTGCAAGTATAATATGAATAAACGTATATTGCATATTACTATGTAATTATAATAATATATAAAAATAGTATACCAATTGCAACGAAATAAAAATATATAACTAAAGGTAGTCGCGTGATTTTCATACAGGGAACAAAACAGCGCGTTTATGTGTATTATAATGTAACTGATATTTTGTGGTATATAGAGACATGACGATTAAGTTCCTCGAGGCGTTGTATTAATTTTAATAGCATTTAAAATAAGCGAATATCAAACTATTAAGGCTAGATAAAAAAAACCTATTTTATTAACATTGGGTTGGGTTTATACATACGTTAAATATATTTTACCGGAATTTCTAGTCCGCATTATCGAAATATTAAAAAAATTATAGATCGTAATCTGGAATTTGCTTTAAACACTTAGTTTACTATACTGGATTATGTTAAAAATCTGAAGACACAAAATTAATTCTTTTTTTTTAAGTGCTGATGATTATTATAGAATCTGACTATTTATAATATTTCAAAATCTATAAATTATATTTTGTTCAGAAAAGGTAAATTATGACGTGTTATCAATAATTATAAAATAAATATTTTATAAATGTATTATAACGATTCAAAAATAATTGGTTCTACAATTAGATAATTTAATTGATTGTATATTGAAACTATAAATATATAATAAGTTTAATAAGTGTAGATAACCATGATAATATATTTTTTAACCGTTCTTAGATTCTGAGCGGATCGATATATTTTACATCGATGTATGTTATTTTAGTTTTTTGGTATACATTGAATATATTTGGCATTTTGGTTAATAATTGTATAGACATTTTTCAATAATTGAGAAAAACAAAAAATACAATTAAGGAAAACATGAAATTTTACGCTGAACCAGCTTTTGACCAAAATGGTTTCTATTTATTTGATAATAATTCAAAAAGAAGAAACTTAAATTATTTACCAAGTGTTCCCATGAGTCTAATACCATTTTATATACATGGTATAATTTTCAATATATATTTTGGCTCTCTGAGATATTTACAGACAATTTCATATTTTTTTCTATAAGTGCCAATAAAAAAAATTCTACTCCATCAAAAATCATAAAAATCTAATATAAGATTCCAAAAGAGTTGTTTTTACATCTATATAAAAATATTTAGTTTAATTTTTATATGTATTTGAAGAAAGAACTTTAACAAAAACTCGTCAACTTTCTAAAAAATAGCGAACTATTGTAAATAGAATTATATATAATATATATATATATATATTTTTTTTTTTTGATACATAATATTTGAGAATTCAGTATAAGATGTTTCATTAGTAGATCATACTATTCATACTGGAACCGAAAAATCTAAAAAAAAATTTGGTATCTATACACAATTACTTTTATAGACATTTGGGAGAGATTGAATATTTTAACGACGATGAATAACAATGTAAATTATTTTGTTATTATTCAATAACATTATTTGTGGAGATTGTGGAGAATTTTTTATGTTTATTATGAATTTTATTGTATGCAGACCAATTTGTAAACTATGTAGATTAATTTTAAAATATTACCTATTTATCCTATTTATCCTATTAATTATCCATTAACATATTCACAGTGGTTTAAGTTAAAGTTATCAATACCAATTAGTTCAAATAATATAATGTGCTATAAATATATATTATTTTAATAATTAAATTATTTAACTTAATTAATATAGTGACAATATTGACATAATAAATACAATATTTTAGAAAAAAATTAAATCAACCTACCGTAATATTAAAACTTAAAAGTAAAATAAATCACTATAATATAGTCTTATAAAAACTATATCATGAAAATTAATATTCTTAGTGAATAAGGTTGACAGACCATTTTTCTTAAGAATCGTTTTTCATGTATGATATATCATTGAATTCAAATTTAACACATCCATTACTGTGACTCTACGCCGATACACTGTATTGCAGAACGATATCGACTTAACCATCTTTTTTTTATTTGTGTAGCTTGATTTATTTTCCAAAGTATCACTATTGTTTATCTTATTGCGAAATTAAACTATTTAATTAAAACAATTAAAAATGTATATATACATGTATGATGCAATACTTAAATTAATTTATGTACAGTTAGTACAACACAATCTGAATATCCAATGAGTTCGTGTTGAATCGTTTTCAATTTTAATGTTAATTACCTATAACCCTAGTAGAATAACAAAATTTGAATACTTATTTTAGAATAGAAAAAATAATATTTCAATGTGCTCCTCTGCTATTTTTTAGCAGTACTTTTTTTTAGATTATATTATTTTGTTAATTGTTTCTAATTGATTATAGTTCCTAATTAACTATTTATGTATTTAAAATACAAATCAAAAATAAAATCTCTTAAGTAACAAAATTGTAGTTTTTAGATAGCTTAGATAAATTAAAATATTAAAACTATATCTTATAATTATTTTAATTTAAATTTAATCATGTAATTAATAAGTATTTTTTTTTAGGTAATTTTATGGGCGATATAGCTGTACCTGATGTAGAGTACAGTAACAAAAAAGAAAAAGACAGACAGGTATATGCGGAAAAAGTTGAAAAATATAAAAAAGAAATCAACGAAGGGTTGCAGATCGAAGAAGAGGGTATAGTACAAGGGATGAGTAAGTCAATTGATGTAGCGCAGATCAAGATAAGACACAGGCACAACAATAGGACCAGGAAGAACCACTTGAACAGAAAAAAAAACGATGATCATCAGGATAAAACAACAGTTCTTGATAATTCTTTAAGCAGGTATCTATCTAAGTAAGGGGCTTATGCAATACTTTATGTACTATAGATCTTAATTTTATACAAAAAAAAAAAAAAAACAAAACATCAGCTTAAAGGAAAGAGGTTAATCGAATTTGTAATTTTTATAATATTCATTTTGGTAAAAAAATCAAATAATACTCCAAATCAATCATCAAAATAATGAACTTAAAAACAATTATGAACATTAAATTTAAACAAAATATAAAAAAAAGAATCCGTAATTGGTTTTTATATAATTAATATACAGTTTGCACATCCCATATTTTTTTATTCAAAGGACCCACTAACTTAGGACTCACTTGTAAAGTTATAGGAGTTTAATATTAGTGAACCGACCCAATTTTAAATCCATATTTTCTATAATACTATATAGTATATAGTATAAAAAAATTTGAATACTAGTTCAGATAAATTTATGAAACCTTGTTAAAACTTAAAAAATAAATCGTGCTTACTGCTTATATTTTCATATTTTATGTCATTTAGTTATTCTACGAAAAAAAAAAAAGAAACATTCCATTTTAGATTCTGAACGGAGTGAAGAATGTATTGATTTTACAATGATGTATGTTTTTTTTT
>VUJU01004411.1:0-18849 GCA_009835225.1 Aphis craccivora
CTGAGTTCTTGCTTATCTACTATACCAATGTAATTATTGCCTCTCGCTTTTACCCCTAACTGGTTGCCAGCGCACATAATAAATTACTTTTACTTACGAATTGCTTTTACGTCGACAACACTGGAACAGTATCAGCGCCGTATATTTTGATATTATATTTTTATAGTTTATAAAACGAATTAATATAATATAAAGTAAGTATGTAAAACTATTGACTGTCAGAGGTGTACTGAGCTTCAATCAAAAATCAATTAATATAATATTATGCTGTTTTTCGTTTCGTAGTTACTTGATTGTGGCCAGTTTAAAAAAAAAAAAGCGGGCAAGTGGGTACCGCTCTGCTGTACATTAGGTGCCGTGTGGATCACTATTATATATTATAGGAGGGTTAAATTTGAATCCAATGATAATTATCATTGTATACGAAAAACGATTCTTAACGAAGACGATTTATCAGCTTAAGATATAATTTGCAGTGGTTAGTGAAAAAGGTGGTTTATGTTTTAATGGCCTGAATAGGTACATCAAAATTTAAGTTTTTTATAATTATTATTAGCTATAAACTTATTGAAAATCTTTTATTAAATTTTCAACTCTTAGCTACTTATACAAAAATTTGTATGAATCCCTAATAGCACCGACCGTCCCAGGATGTTCTTATTAGGTTTCTGATTTGTTCCTGTTTGGACCTTCTTACCAGGAAACAATTAGACCTTATTCCCAGAATTTCCTGTTTTGGTTGATATGGTTGGTACTAATAAAGCGATTCCTATTTAATTACCTATTTGAGTCTCATAAGGCAGTAGTTAGCCGCGGGCACTAATATTAATGGTTCCAGGTGTTACCCGATTGAATCTAGACAGGCAGTTATTTGTAGGCATAAATTATTTAATTCCCGGGAGTTTCCCGTTTGAGTCTAAATAGGCAGTACACTATGTGGGCACAAATTATTTAGTTCCCGAGAGTTTCCCGTTTGAGTCTAGATAGGTAGTACTTTGAGGGTACTTATTTTTTAGTTCCTGGGAGTTTCCCGTTTAAGTCGAAATAATAGATCTATAAAGAAATTGACTGATGTAAAATATTGCTAAAATATTTTATAAATATCTGTGAGCCAATATTATTAGAAAAAAATATTAAAAGTACAACTTAGGTTCTGTCATATATCAGGCGTTCCCGGATTCGGTCCGTGGGAATATTCCAATTGGCCCTAACCATTTTATAAAAATTAGAAATTTGTATAAGTATAAAAAATATAAAATAATAAAAAAAAAATTTAATTTTAATAAGCTTTTAAGAATTACAAAATAATGTACCTACATTTTAATTACTAAAATTGAATATAGAACAATATAAGTACAATAAAATGTAAGAATGAAATTAATATAAAAAGAAAAACATGAAGTATATATAGGTACTTATATACCTATATGGCCTGCAGTATTAATATAAATTTTGAATGTGGCTAGCAAGTTGAAAAAGGTTGGGGATGCCTAGTCCATAATATAATATAAATGTGTGTATAATATTACAGTATGGTCTATAATAGGCTTGACAGTTGACACACTAGACAGTGTACATAATAATAAAATAATTAAAATAAATCATGGAAAATATTATATATATTGGTTATTTTACATAGGGATGGAATAAGTTATGATCATACATTTAATTATGCTATATACATTATATTAATTCATATAGTTATACCTACAAAATAATTTGCAAATATTCATGCTTTTGACGAATTTTTGTCAATATTTGAACTTCAATTTTAATGCTAATAAAAAAAAATTGTTATAAGAATAACTTATGAAGAATTTTGTTTTAAATTTTCAAGTATTTTGATTGGACCAAAAAACCTAATCAGTGGTAGGCTCGTGGTAGTTTGATATGGTAGTGCGAGTGTGTGACTAATTTGTTAATAAAATAAAGATCTCAAAATATAATAATAATCAAAATAATATTATGTGAATATTGAATAATATCCCAAATATCACTAGGATGGATAACAAGTAGGTACTTCACAGTTCACAATCATTGCTGACGGTCGGAATTTCTTTAGCTATTATTAAACGTAGATATCAAACTTGTCGCGTTGTAAATACAAAATCGCAAGTCGCCGCCGAAAATGGCTAGGAGAATAATTATTACGAGAATTACTACACTATAATAATAATAATAGATAATAGTATACAGCAGAGGTTTTCAACCTCTAATTTTGAAATTTAGCATGTATATTTTCTATTTCGATAAAATTGGTTAAGCGTTGGCTATCGGAAATATGCGAATATGCGATAAGATGAATTAAATTACCTACCTAGATATTAATGCTGGCTGTTGCCTGTTCGTAATCGATTGTGGAACGAGTAGGTATAATATACTTTTTTTACAATAAATTAATAGGTAAATAATAATAATAATTTGTAATTTAAAATGAAACCGTAAAAATTGTAATGATAAAACTGAATTTTTGTATAAATTCATGTATTTATTATGAATGCGGTCCGCAAGATTTTTGATAAATAATACGTGGCCCGCCGCAAAAAAAAGTTGAAGACCCCTGGTATATAGTCTTGCCTCGCCTCGCCGCCGCGACCAGTCCCGTTCCGTCGGCCGTCGTATTGCACTTAATAATATTGTACTATGCTCATCGCGCTGTACGATAGCGCTGCACAGCCGCAAAGGTCGCCGCCCGAAAACGTGCAACGAGAATTATCACACTAAAATATAAACTATAAATATTAAAATCCCGCCTCCGCGACCCATCTTTATTTGAATATAATCGTAAATTGTAATAATACAACCAGTAGCGGTGCGTGAATACAATTTACTACGGGGAGACTTAAATTTTGTTTAACTATTGGCTATTTATACATACATTTTTTACTTAAAATATTAGTATTTTATTCAATGCCGTCACTGATTAAATTAGCTAAATAATTCTGAATATAGTTGATTATATTTTTGATAGATCATTTATTCGACTTCATTATAAGTTATTAATTTGAACTACTGAAAAAATATAGATACATTGCATCGTTTCTTATATTATACAGATACCTAGGTACAATATTATATTGTTAGGTTTAAATACATTATTAAGGTGTATAGAAATTAAATTTAAACTTTAATTAATTAATTTATACATAATATAATCAAAACTGATAAAATAACAAGTATAAAAATAAAAATATTTAAAATAATTTCAGTCATATTTTTTTCATAAACAAGTTCAAACCTTCGTTCTCTTTTTCTGCATACCGATTACTGATTAGTGATTACGATTACCCTATTAAAGTAACGCACCACCCGGTGGCAAATTCTACTGATGAGATTAGTCAAATAGGTACCATAAATAAATTAAATAATTTATAGTATTTACCATGATAAATTTATCATGGTATTTACTATTTGGACTAGTTTCACGGACTCCATACAATAAATATAGTTGACAAAAGTGGTATTATACTATTATAATTGCATAGATACACAAATACCTATGAGAGAATATTTTTGAAAAAATTAAAAATTAGTTTTATAGCTATACGTATAACCGTTATACGTATAGCTATAAAACTAATTTTATACTATAACGTATACATATCGGCCGATGCACGAGGCGAAAGAGTAAGATATAATTGTTATCGAATATTTTAAATCGTCAAGCAAGGTATTTCCCGCAGTAATCCGTATATTTTCAATTTTGTATAGACGGCTATTATAATAAAAACACAATGCCTAGATATTAGATATGAGTCTAGATAGTAATATATTAATATGCACATCGGTCAGCGACACTGACACAGTGTAAAGACTAAAGAATATAATATTGAATATAGTCTGTGGAGTTTTTAAATAATTGATTTGGTACTTGTGTATTTAGAAAAAAAATCTAATTGAATAGGTACATAAGTACATTATATTATGCATTATAAATTTATATTATAAATCGTTATACACTTGTACAGTTAAATATTGAAAATATTCTGTCATCCCCCTCCAAACATTTGACCACGATAACTATTTTAAGTATAATAATATATTATTATACGATTGTTCAAACTCGTGTCGTTTTCGCTCAAGCCGACGGTCGACGACGATTGTGCTAATGTCCTCTCCCTCTCCACTCGGATGAGATATCGGCCCACGTTCGACGTTCGACGCGGTCCGTCGTCTTTTGCATGATAAATTTAATTTATCATTATCATGGTCTTTTGTGCGCGTGCCGTGCCGGCGCGAGCCGCGAAGCAGCTTTTGTTTTGTCTCGTCCGTCGTCGGTGCCGTTGACATTTTTACCGTTCTTGTGATACTGTGATACTGTGCGTGCAAAACGATGTGGTCGTCGCTACATTCCGTGGTTAGTGCGCGGTGTGAGAACCACTAAATTTTATTTTTCGTTCTGGTTTTGTAACCGCTGTCATGAATAACAATGATTGAAACTGCTCGACAATTCACTGAACAAGATACAAGCAGAAAAATTTTGTTTACTGGCATATTATGTATGTTGCACCTAACATAATATAATTATATATTTGATGTAAAAACATTAAATATTATACTAACTACTAAGTGCTATTTGACAGAAAAAAAATGTAAGAAATACATGATAATTTAATTAGCACATTGATCAACAAATAAAGAAGAACAAGTGTTAACTTCTTTAACAAGGAACCTACATTTAATAGGTAAAAATGAGTAAATTATAAAATGTTTAACATACATATATGTATTGTTATACGTGTGCCTACATAGTGTGAGAAAAATATTAAATTTTTCCATAATTATTATTGTTAACAAACAAAAAAATCAAAATTAATCATATGTATGTATTAACATTTTATGAAATCATAATATTATAAAACAATATTTTTATCAAAAAAAATCACAGTTAAATAAATTAAAGTACGTAATACAATAATGATTTTGATAACATTTCAATTATTATGGAATGGCATTATTTTATCTGGATATTTGTCATTAAATGCCCATACAATTTAAATTGTAAAGTATATGATTTTTTTTTAAAAAAAAAACTATTATACCTACAATAATTATTAAAATTATATATTTTAAAATTTAAAAATATATAATTAACAATTGCACATCAAATATTTTTATTGACTGGAACCAAACTTATATTGTTGATGTACAAAATAGTATGAAAGTAGTATATTATACAAAAAATCCATCTAACATAGTATGATTACTAATCAAGATTTAATTCTCTTAGAACTTTACTCCACAACTGTGGATCAAACACATAAAATACGCCATGTTTAATTGTACTATCTTTATCTAACTTGATAGATTCTGACTGGAGTGAACCATATTTGGTATTCTGTATGGTAGCACCAACCTTTTGTACGCCTGTAAAAAAAAAAAATTACAATTTACAATTGAATTAAAATATACGATTTATGTATATTACATATATATAACAAGACATGTTACAATATTTGTTAAATAGTCCTGGTACACTGCATGTTATAACAAAAAGTTATCACTAACAGTTCCTCAGCTACAGATATATTCATTATATTATCACAGATTAAATAAAAATAAAAAAAAAAAAATATAAAAATATTAAATATTTTATTTAATCTGTGATATTATGTTAAAAATAAGCATGAAAATAAGTATAAAAAAAATATAACAATAAATCTTCCTATGATACAGTGGTACCATCTACATAGAAGTCTGTTTCTGACAGACTTCTGCTTGAAGGCCTCAAATTATTGTTATTGTGATTATTAAACAATTCAGATACAATATTTATTGTAGTTCACTGTTCATTTGCTTCTGAATTTGAAGTTTTTATCACTTTTACTTAAAAAAATAAAATAAACAACTTACAATTAAATATATGATCATATTTTATGAACATTGAGTGTTTACTGTAAAGTATCCCTGCAGACACAGTATGTCAGTGTTAGAATATTAATTGTTACCAAAACCTTCCTTGATCCATTGTCAAAGGAAAGTTAAATTGATTTGGATTAAGGAGGTATTTGATTATCGCAATTACATTTTTATTGAAAATTAAATTTTGTTGACAATTTTAAGTCGACATAATCAAACTATTCACTGAATTTTGACCACCTACATAGGTAGTTATTTAATATTTCAGGCAATATTAATGAGGATTTCCTGTAAAATAAAAAAATATTTATTTTTCTATCAAAAAAAATGTTTATCTTCAACGAACCATTGAGGCAATTGTTTTAGAGGGTTCGTCATCTTGCTATGGTCTTTCCTATTCAAGTTCTGCGTCATAGCATTTACCATTGAATTATGAACTTCACTATTATTGCCTAATATCTGTCATATCCAGAATTTGACATTATTTTATGGTGTCTGCTACATTTCTTTTCTGATTGAAATTTGTCCAGAAATTATTGAACTGTGATGGATGCATTTTGTTTAATGCATTTTTTTTCCTATCGATTTGATGATTTTTAATTTTTGATCTAACCACGTAGTATGATTATAATTAATTACCGTATTTGTGGGTGAATAAAAACAGGTTTACTTTTCAGTTGTTATAACTGGATCTAAAACATAATATGTACAATGCTGTTTTTTCATTGATAAGTCTAGAACATAAATAAACAAACAAAAATAGGAACTTGACTCAAGTTATCAAAAGCAATATTTAGAATATTTACCTTTTATAATACTCATAAACAAAATATTTTCAAGTTTGAAGTTATTTCAAAACCCTGTCCATGAACATTTAGAAGACAACTCATAACTAAATATTCTTTGCAACACACATTTAATAAAATTCTTGACATCAGTACCTCCTATTCTAGTAATAAAAGTTTTCTGAAAAATTGTAATTTCCATGTCATTAAGGACTTTATTAAAAAAAAAAAAATGTATGCGTTAGAAAATAATAAAGTAGGTAACTAAAACAATTTTTTTCTTTGAACATATTAACTAACGTATATGAGATGGAAATTGATAAAACAAGATTAAAAATATTTAATATTCTTACCATATTGAGTTTAAAATCTGGATCATTTGTTGTTATATGAATGTCAAAATCTCTATGAGAGTCAATGTCTTTTAAAGGGAATATAGATAAAAATACATTATCTATAGCATAATTATTGTTTGTTCTAGACGGTCCATTCTTCCATCCAGTCTTTTTAAATATGCATTTGTCTCAATACCTTGTTCGTAAATAGGTTTTAATATCAGTACCTATCTGTAATAAAAATATAATTTATTTTTTAAATAGTTATAATACCTACTAAATGTATTGATAAAAGTAAAAGAAGTACATGCACTCTTAGCCACATTCGACAGGTTTGTAACCTATCGGAGGAAATATTTTTCCACTGCGGTACCAATTTTGTTGGTGCCTCTAAACAATTACACAAAAATTGGAATAGGAGCCCGTGCTCTTTGCTCGTGGAACTTCAACCCTCCAACTCGCCTCTCTTGAAGGTTTTTGGGAAGCCACAGTGCGTTCAATCAATAAACAATATACTGTCCCAGGCAATAGAGTGTCACCATCTAACATTGGAAGAACTGTCCACTGTACTGTGGTGAATGGAAGCTGATCTCAATTCACGACCGCTTATACCAATTTCATTGTCTTCATTGGACTTGAATTATTTGACACCAGTTTACACTCGTGAGTTTTATCATAACATTACATAAGCATATATGAACAAGAATATATTAATCTAATCAGTTGCATTTCATAATTTTTTGTTAGATTTTCAGCATGTCCAGAAAGACGGCAGGTATGAATTAATCGTTGTAAGTTAACAAACGAAGAAATTTTACTGAAGCAGAAAATATGCTCATTACATTTTGAGTCAACTTGTTACAAATTCACTGAAAAGAGGCGTATACTTTACCCTGACGCCGAACTAACAATTTTCAAAAAAGGTATTGTTACAAAAAAAAAAAAAAAAAAAATAGCCTACAAGAATTGTGAAATGTATCATTCTTGCAGAATTTATGTCATGTCAGCTTTCTATTGCAACAAATAAGTTATTTTTCTGTTTTAGTAAGGCATAAATTATATCACTGGTGGATCGTGTAAAATAGTTTTGGAAACTTCATTGTGGTACAAATTAATTACAACTGATACTTGAATCATTTTAAACAATCTAATTATATAAAATCTAATAAAAACTAAAAAAAAATATAATAATTTTATAACACTACTATATGTGATCAATATCATATAATACAATACTTAATATGCTTTAATTTAATTATTAAGAAAAAAGTTATTTGTCTTTTTTAAATGCAAATGTTTTTTCTAGTTTTTTTTTTTATATATATAATTTGAGGAAAAGTATGAATTGCTAGTTATTAAGTATGAAAACAAACAATAAATTGTTTTTACTGTTTAATTATATATTTGTATTAAATGCATTTATTTACATAAATGTAGTTTTTTTTTTTAAGGTATTCTATGAAAAGGATAATACAAAATGTTGAAAATCTCCATTCATTAGGTACCAATCATATTTTAATTGAAATATTGGTATTTAAATTTTAGAGGAGACATAAATTGTATGCCAAATTTACAACATTTCTAAGTATGAGTCATTAGGTCTGTTTGTATATTTTTTAGACTTGATTTCTGTAAATGGTTTGATATATACCTATATACCTGTGTCCTGTCTTAAATTATTTGTGGTATAGTTGTGTTTATTAGATCAACTCAATGTAGAATTTAGTGACATAATACAACAGAAAAACTATACTACAATCACATGTGACTATGTGAGTACGGGTTTAATTTTTACAATATGATAATTTGTTAATGAATCTGCAATACCTTGACCGTAAATATATTTTTAACAATTTTCATTTGAGTTAAAAAATCCTTCTAATTTCATTATGATTGTTAATATTGTAGGTTTGGATAATGTTATAAATAATTTTATAGCAAGTTTTAATCGTTTACTTGATGTTGTGTTATGGACTTGTGTTATTGAAAAATAAAATTACTAATTTATGTTTATAAAAATAATATAATTTTATTTACTTTGAAATATAAAATAAATTTATATTGTTCAATTGGAATTTTACAGCGATTTTTCATAATAAATAAGTTTATAATAAAAATAATGTTCAAGTTTTAACTTTATTAGGTACACAAAATAATAAAATTTAATAGCAATTTGTTTATTTATTTTAATTATAAAATATCACAATAGATAACTATCTATTATTTATGATAAATATATATAATATATTATTTAGTTAATATAATGAATGGAGTCTTTTCTTGTTTTACCTACTTAAAATAAATGCAAACAAGTTTTATTAATATAATACAAAATATTTAGAACTAAAATATATTAACTCTGTTACATTGTACAGGTATCAAAAATTGAAAAGTATTATTATGAGGCACATTTAAAATATGTGTTGTGGAATAGTGGTAAATGCTAATAAGAAATCACTATTTGAAACTATGTAAATAACATTATGCACATATGCATATTTATGCACATTACAAATATTAACTCAAATTTTAAGATTCTGTCGATAAATATTACAAAGTTGTAACAACTTAATATGACAAAAATTTTAAAGTAATGAAAAATGGAAGATTGTGTATCGTGTATGAATAGATAAATAGTATTAAAAATAAGAATTATAAATAAAGTTGCGTACAATATTCTATATACAATGATTAATTTCAAATAAATTAATTTCATAATTATTATAAATATTATTATTTAAAATACTAAAATATTTAAGTTCTAAAGTAGGTACCTATATCTTATTTATGGAAAAAAAAATAAGATGATTACACTGTACTGCACTACTGCAGTAGATTCGAATATATCTCGTCACCCGTTATATCAAGGTAACTGTAATGAACATCTGAAATTTTAATGCAATAATAAAACATTGAAACTACTACGCTTATTATCGAAACTACGAGTAGTTACTTGATAATATATTTTGAGAGTATACAGTGTGTCAGTATGTTAGCAGACTCTAGTTCCAAGTATACCTATTTTAATTACTATAAGTAGTTAATGTATTTATTTTTTTATTAATGTCAAAGATTGTTGATTATATTTTTATAATTTTTATAACTATAAACACGTCATGCGCAATTATAATTAGTAGGTAAGTATATTCGTACATGTATGTGAATTCACAGTCAAGATAATAATATTCTTTATTTTTTATTATTTTTTAAAGTATGATCTAAATCTAAAATATTACAACCAATATAAGTTCTCAATGATGGGAAGTTTGTCTGGTATCAGCAATAATAGTCTACTATTATAGTAACGTACTTTGGATTTACTGTGCACAGTGCACACAGCACGTCTGCTCCTATATATTATATGACAATTGACAATGTTGCTTTAGAATATATAAAAATAAATATAATATAGGGCCCGCAATCGTACGCTTATAGTAGATACCGCAGATAAGGACAGCGCGTAATCGTGTGGGCATCCGTTTTAATGACCTGAATATTCCAAAATTAAATCACGTACAGAAACTGCCAATATAAGCAACTAGTGAATGTTTAAAATTTGTCTAGTAATTTTTAACTATAACAAAAATCTAAGAATTATTTGACAGTAAATCGTTATTTGACAGTTAATCGTTATTTTACGTCTGAATTTTTTTTTAATTGGCCAACACTCAACTTTTTTTGTAATTATTGTAAGCCAAACTTATGAAAAATTATGTTTTAAATTTTCAATCTTAGGTACTTATAAAATAAAATTTTTTTATAAATTTTAAATCACAAAATAATTTGCAAATATTCATGATTTCGACGAATTTTTTGAGCTTCAAACGCTAATAAAATTAATCGTGTCCATGTATTTTTATAATTTTTGAATCACTCTAAGACTAACTCTTGAGAAATTGTATATTAAATTTTCAAATATTTTGACAGCCAAAAAATTTAACATTTAGGTACCTCTATGAAAAAAAAACAAAATACCTATTTCAAATGACTATAAATAGCCTTAAAACAAGCAAAATATTTTTAAAATTAAATTATGGAAAACAAATGCCAATCTAAATTCAATTTAATTTAAATTTTTTAATTGAAAATCATTCATTTATAAGTAGGTATCTACTATTGTATTTTAATCGATTAATAATATTATTTTAGTATTTAATAAAAATGTAGGTAGGTACAATGTCTGTTTACGATAATATTAGTATAATATTATAAAAAATATATAATCAATAATCATATTTTAATAGATAATACCTATTACCCATTATTATATTAATATAATAATATATAACAAAAGTATAATGTTATACAATCATAAATAAAATAAATTACTTTATAGTTTATTTTGATATAATATTTCAAACTTTATCAATTACGTCTATGAATCGATAGTATAATAGGCGTTTTCAGTTTTTACTTACCGTTTGATATTTCCACTTTTTTTTTCCATAAGCTGCTACTGTTTTAGATTTTATCCCATATTTTTTGTTCGTGGTATTTTTATCAATAATAAATTATATTATCTTATAAATCACTACTACATACACACAAAATCGTGCGGATATGGTACAATATGAGAATTAGGTTGTCAATAATTATCTCCTTAAAAAATAGTCGGCACCGGGGATAGGCGCCCACAGGGGGAACGGAAGGGGTCATGTCCCCTTGCTTTTGTTGCCAATGTTTGTATACCTATAACAGTATTTTACCTAACCTAACCTAGCATTTTATATATATGTGTATAATATACACCTTGCCCCTCCGTTGAAAATTTCTGCGGGTGCCCTTGACCGGGGACCTTACTCAGCCTTAGTCAAGATATAATATTATGTTTTGTAATGCTGAGAATATGCTTTTTTCATTACTTTTTAGGGCCGGTTTCACCATGTACGAGTTAAAAGTGCGAATTAGTTAATCCTGAGTTACCGTCTAACTTTGAGTAAGTTGTTAGCATTGTTTCAGTTTCACCATAGATTTTTGGGTAGGAGTTAGTTAATCCGAATTAATCTCGTTCCAACTACGATTATAAAGAAATTCTTTATAATCATTATAATCGTGGTTCCAACCATGATATAATTAACAAACAATGTTATGGTTCCAACAGTATTTATTCCAGGTTTTTGGAGATAACGTTGATAACAATCCACATTTTCGCCTATCTATTATCTAATATCACATAATATATACTGTTTTTTCGCGCGATTATAAATTCATAACTAGGTACTGCGGTATTTTGATTTATTCTGTTTTCTGTACTTTTTATGCTTCCGTTTACTGTTTGTGTTTCTACTTTCTTTTGACTATGGATAAACGTAAAAGAAACGTTAACTTCAGTGCTGCGGAGGAAGAATTACTTGTGGAGTTGGTAAAAAAGTACCAAAACATAGTAGAAAATAAAAAAACAGATTTGGTGATGTGGAAGGAAAAAGAGGAATGTTGGAGGAAGATTTCAGAAGAGTTTAAAAGTCAAGGAGTGTTGGTGGCACGAATTTGTGCACAGCTGCAGTTAAAATACAAAAATTTAAAAAAAGTTGTTAGGGAAAAAAGTACACCAATAAGGTAAGTGTGAATGTGATTTCATTTGTGACGATTCCAATATTTTTTTCATATTACTCATTTTTAAGATTATTTAAGATTTAAATGTCTAAAAACAGGTGGTGGAAAAGACCTTTCTCAAGCCCTGAATCTTAGGAAAGAGAAGCTGAAAAGCTTAATTCAATTGCCTGTAGATTTATTTAATTTATTGTGTGTAGGACGTAGGTATTGCTTGATACCTTTTTTTCTCATATTATATTTTGATTATTACTTACTAACCTCATTCATGATATTAATATTTTATTAAAACAGTGCTGCGATTTGGTTATTTAATTAAATGATAAACGTGTATATAGATTTTCGTAACAATATTTATATAGTATATATATGTATTATATACATATAGAAAGTACATAAAATAAATTACCGCAGTTTGTATGATGTATGTTATCAGTTTTGTCGCAGATTGTATAATCTTATTGTTTTTTTCCACAGTTTACATATCAAATTTTATAGAAAAAGGTGAATTTTGTCACAGTTTACCATCTCCCTATTATTATATGGGAATAGACTTATAGACTAGTGATGATCACGATAGGTAACAAAATATAAAAATAGATATTATATCGATTATACCGGTAGCTGAAATCCGGTATTGAGTTTATTCATTTATTTCAAGTAATATGCATTTTTGAATAATAAAATGTAAATTAATACACACATAATGTACAAGTAATTTTTTCAAAATTATTATCTAAAGAATATTGTTCTATTGTAGTCATCGATTTAAACATAAAACATTATACCATATAAATGGTTTATCTTATTTTATAATAATTAACATCTGAGTCATCTCACATCATACCATTAATATTTTGCTAATCTTAACCCTTTGTTGCCCAGATATAGATAAAACAACTTTTTACCATTTATTTTTTATTTTTATACTTAGGTATATTTAAAAAATTTTCCATAAAAAAAAAACTAATTTTATCCATCCAATATTGATATATAATCATGGTACCTGAGAGAACCGTTGGTCACATAGTGATTTTTATCGCAGTACTGAAAAGTACCGTTGGTCATTTAGCTAAACATTAATTAACACGGGTAGCATACAAACTATTTTTTTTTTTTGTACAAATAAATATATTAAAAATATTAAAAAGATGGCCAGACCTTAACTATTTTCAATTTGTAATCCTTTGAGGTGTTTATATTGATTAAAATAATAAAAAATATATGTAACAAATTATTTCAGACTTGAAAAGGAACTTTATTCACATGGTATCATATTATAAATCATAAAATATATATATTTCAAAAGTTAAACATATTAACTAATCAAATAATAATAATAAATAATAAAGTATACAAATAACAATATTTCACCATAAAAATAATAACAAAAAAAAAAATAAAATGTATATTATAAGTTTAAAAAACAAAAATTAAACATGTAGAACTCATTAAAAAAAAGCGGGCAAGTGGGTACCGTTCTGCTGTACATTAGGGGGTGGGGTGGACCTCGGACTAGGGTAGGTTAAATTTGAATGCAATGGTAGGTATCATTATATACGAAAAACGATTCTGAACGGAGATGATTTGTCAGTCTAGGATATATTATATTTAAATATTATCATTGTCATATATTCTATTTTGAAACAAATATTTAATTTTAATTTTTTTAATTCAATAACAGACAGATTGTATACAGGTTAAGTTAATAATTTATTTTTAGCTGTGTTATGTTTTTTTTCCAATTGGAGAATATTTTTACATTCTTTTTAGAATGATAACATATACATCCTTGCTGTTGTTTGGCCGTCTTTTTTTTGCAACTGTTGTGTCATTAGCGCAAACCCAATTGGAAGTTCCTTGTGTCAGGTATGTAATGTAATGGCCAGAGCTCGTGTTTTCTCCCATATGTAATATTGCAGCTTGAGTTTTGTATTGTCCTCCAGCAATTTCCAAAATAGAGGTGGGTACGCCACTAAGTTTTAGATCTGTTATCTTGTTGGGAACAAATTGACCATTTACAAGTGTTGGAATAAATAGTTTTAGTTGAATTACTATATATTCATTTGCCACTATTACTTGATGTTTATCTTCAGAACTTCCGATGTTATTACAATTATTGCATTTGTAGTCATCTAATGTATTCAAAACATTTTGATTTGTTGAAAATAATGTTTGCAAAGTTTGTAATCTGTACTATGTAATCTCAAAATGTAGAATCAAACTTGTAGGTGCATTGTCGGCCGTTGTATGATTACAAGTATTGCAATAAATGGTATACAATTCTTGAAATCCAAATAAAGATTTAAATGTAGGTCTACTACGGTCCATAAGTGCTTCTAAAAATTCTATACAATCTTGTTGCTGTTGCAGAGTATATAATATTATCTCGTCGTTTAAATATTCTCTGATTGTTCGAGTATTACATAACCCACTGTTACTTGTATATTCGTATAGGCTATGTTGAAGTGTTGGTCCAAGTTGATTATTGCGAATTTCATTTACAAGAGATTGACAATTATAAAGAACCTGTATGATAGAATTAGCATAACATGATACACCATCAGTTTTAGTAAAGCCACAAAATATACTACTTGATGTTATGTCAACTTTATTTTTAATACTTAATATATTTTTTTTTTTTTTTTAATTTTTTGACACAGTTGCATTATCACTTATTGCTTCTAATAATGAATCTGACCTTGTGTTGCAATTTTCTGGAACTTTGAGAGTATTACTATTGACCTGAATAAATTGAATATCATTATTTATGATATTATAATCAACTATTTTGGTTGATTTAGTTTTAGTTTTTGGAACCAAAATAGTGTGACTATCAACCTGTATGAACTCAATATCGTCCAAGTTATTATTATTCAGGACCTTAATTGATTTAATCGATTTTTTAGATTTTTCCACAGGAAATCCATTGTTTGCAGGAACGTTTTAACAGTTTAATAAAAAGACTTCTTGTACAATTTGGTCATCAACAGTCCAAGAATATTTTTCTATTTCCTAAAAAGTATCCATAACCAGAATAGGTCTGTGATCACTTATGAGGGACTCATACACCAAAACTGCAATGTCAACATTTGTAATGACATTGTCAATAGTTGTTCTGTGATCTGTAGTAATGCCGTCAACCAATATTTTGTAATTGAAATGTTTTAGTATTTGAACTAGTTGTTTTGGCGGTTTTTTGAAGTTTATATTGAAATCACCAATAAAGATAACGTTGTTTTTTGCGGAAGCTACTGTTTCAATGAAACCACAATGTCTGTACAGGAAAATTTAGCTATGAATATATCCCATTATAGGTAATATTTTCAATGATAACTTCAATTGCTTCTAAGTGGGTGAAGCAATGTTGTGCTGCAGGTTATTTCTTTATGTTTAATGGATTCTCCAACAAAGCAAATTGATCCACTTTTACCATTTGCACGTATACTGTCTATTATACAGCATTCAGTATGGTTCCTAATGGTATATGTGTCAGTTGATTTTGAACCAGTTTCTAGGAAGAACATTATTTTAGATAAAAAAGAACGATATCCGCATTAATGTGAGCTTTATATTTTTTTAAAGATCTTATATTGTGTGACATGCAGGAGAGTGGCATGTTGTATGTCATAATTCTAGAAAAGTGCGGAATAAGAGCACAACTTGGTATTCTGAGTCTGCACATTTCATGTTCAACTTTTGCAGAAGGTTTTGATGGTTTTGCAGGAAAGTAGTCTATACGCAAACCATGAGCCGAAGTTGCTCGATTACATCCTACATATAACATATTGAACTTCAAAAATTTTTGTGGTACATGAAATGCTACAGACTGATATGTGGTACCTTGACTTTTGTGTACCATCAATGCCAAAGCTTCCACTAAGGGCAATTGTATTCTAGTTACTTTATGGTGCTCTGCAATATTGAGTTGAAATTCTAATTTTATAATTTCAATTGGTGTCCACTTTCACATATCATCTGTGTGTTCACCTTCGGGTTTTAGTTTGTTTTTTATCGTCTGTCTGGTTAGTGACCCCACATCTGGCTCATCTTCTCCGATTGCACCGTTCACTATGCCGTCTTCAGTTGAAATGTTTGCTATCACCATGTATTTAACTGTTTCTTTTAAAACTAACCTTAAAGCTAAACCTATGGTCTTTTGTAGTGGTAGTTTCTTGGCAGATTCAATATCCAATGGTTTCGCAGACGTATCATTGGCTTCGGATATGAAACTAACTTGATTCATAAGAGTTAAGCACTCTCCTGTTTAATTCGTTGACTTTGTTATTAGTAGCACAAAGATGTATTACTTGTGGTTGAAAAGTAATTTCTAAGTGGGTTATAAGATTTTGGAAATATTTTACATCAGCTTCTCCAACTGTCCTGTGGCCAACTTTGTTAACATTATTGCAAATTATTTGTCATCTTTTTGGCGCATTATTTCAGTCAACTCATAAAACTTGAATGTTTCCCAAATAGATTTAATTGATAAAATGTCTACAGCACTTGGAAATTTAGACAATATTTCTTCAAAACTATCATACAATGGTGTTGCTAATACCAGTGTTAATTGAAGAAATCGCCAAACACTATTACATTTATGTTACCAAATGGTTTATTTATTCTTAATATAGACCTCAATCGTTGATCAATGTGTCCCAGTGTTTTTATGCCAACTATGGAAATTTCATCAATTATCAAAAGTTTTACTTTGGCAAACTGACAACGTAGTGTATTTGAAATATTTGAACTTAACTTTGGTAACAATCCGGCAAATTGATTCAATGGTAGTTTGAAAGCGGAATGAAGTGTTAATCCTTTTATTTCATATGTAGCTTTACCTGTTGGTGCTCTCAGCAATACGGGAGGAAGTGACAGATCATCTATATCTGGTCTAAGATTTGCTATCAGAATTACAGATTGTGCTAATGCTCGTATAAGCATTGACTTTCCAGCTCCCACTGGTCCAGTGACAAATACCTTCATCGCAGGATGACCTTATCCCCACAATTGACTTCTTATGACATTAGTTGTATGATATAAGAGTTGGCGTTGACTGTCATGTAGACATCCGGTTAAGTCTTAACACCATCTTTAGGTGAATCTACTTCTGATGTATTGGTATTTTCAACACAATCTCCAACATTGTTTATTAGTACATCGTCTGGTACCCAATCTTCGTCGTCTACAAGTTGATTGTTGTTACGGCCTTGTTCTACTTCTAAAACTTTTAACATTCTAAAAACCAATATTTCTTATATAATAAGACATCTAACTAAGAAGCATAGGTACTATGACATAAATTTATGTAACAAATTTCTAATACCTTTGTTATTTGATCCCTGAGTTGAAGTACGTTTTGGTCATTTTATTGTGTACATTTTTGTATTTCAGTTTATTTGATATAGTTTTATTCTTCTTATTAGGCATAGATTTTGGCGTACATATTCGTAGAAATCTCTTCTTCAGGAATGATTCTGGTTCAATAATAACCACTAAAACAATTTATAGGTATGTTCAAGTATTAACAATTATATATTTTTATAGTAATTCAAGTAATTTAATTTAATTTATGTATTATCTGAATCTACATTTATATTTTCATTAACATTTTCTAAGGGCAATGCAAGTGGTGAAGAACATCTTGATTCACAGTTGAGTTGATTGAGACCACATTCTAAAAAACCTATTTTATATTATAAAATAATAATTATTATTATTATTTTAAATTTACATGTATATAAGTTATAGCTAAATAATAAATACACACTTTTGTTTATTATGAGCATTCATCAGAGGACATAAAGTTTAGTATAATATAAAACATAATTATTGATATAAACTGTACTAGAATAAAATTAACAAATTCTAAATTATTTGGATCATAAATTAATAATTATATTTAATAAAATATTTTATATTATAGTACCAACATTCTCATCTTCATCCTTCATATTTATTATTAAATAGTTTTAATTAAAAAAAACACCAACGAGAAAAAAAATTAAATAAACTCAAAATAAAAAAAATAATAAATTATAAGTACGTCTAAACACATTATATCACAATATCACTTCACATTGTTAGTAAATCCAAACAATAAAATAAATACGCGCGAACGAATTCACGAGTACGATAACAGTAATCTCTGAAGAAGTAGACCTCATCAAGGTTTATAGATAATACAGGATGCCTTATAGTCGTGTAAACAAAACGAATCCCCCGCATTCATTCCCCGTCGTGTGACGTCATTGCCGTACACCACGACGAATACGGAATACAATTTATATGCCTACCGCCGTATACGACACTTGTTTTAT
>VUJU01004412.1:0-13278 GCA_009835225.1 Aphis craccivora
GTCGGCCTAATATCTTGTCGGCCTACTAGTTGTCGGCTCAACGTCGTGATCCCGTATTCACCATAGTTTAGTAGTTAGTCTTTTTTAAGTACATAAATTATTTAAAACTATTTATTATTATTTTCAATTTTCTGAATAATTATGTAGGTACATTATTGACCAATTTATAAGTTAAAAAATTTAAGAGATTTAAAATGTTAAACTATCGAAATTAATGCACAGCGGTATCGTTACAAATTTATAATGGTAATAAAGATTTATCATCAGCATTAATCGCAAACATTATAATTTATAATGGTTTGAAATTTCATAAGAGCTAGTTGTTATATCAATCGATTTTTAATTACAATTTCGAATAAAAAAAAACACATGAATAATGTAAGTTTAAAGAATTAAAAACGATAACAAACATCTTATATTTAATAAAAAATTTCAAAAATGTAATACATAATAAAGTCATGGTCTTAAAGTATGATATTATATTTAAATATTTTTTTTAACTATATAATTATATATTTATTTATATTAATAGTATTTTAAGCATAGAAACAATAAGTATTTCAATACTTGGACCCCTTGACTACTCATTATATCAATAAAAATATAATAAAGTGTGTGCTTATATCCGTTAAAAATGTAAATATATATTATATGAGTATATATAACCAATCTAAATTTTCAGTGTAGATTATAACACGCGACGTTGTTTATTGAATGTATACCTATTATAATGGTAATCGATCTTTTGTTATTGCGTTTTTTTTATTAATCCCAATTTTATCGAATGGTTATTCCGTGCATATCTGTAGGTGTCTGATGTAAAAGTAACAATTTTATCGAGACCTTTTTTCCCGACTCTAAATAAAGGTATCGTCTGGTCAGCCCTTTGAAACGTACGAAAACACACGAATGTGTCGCAGTACAGCGTATATTATACTAAATAACGGTGTAATCATCGCGGTCGATTTACCGCGAATAAAGTACTTATATATGCGAGCACGTGCGACCGCGCTTTAATAAAACCGAACGGCGACCGAGTCCCGCGATTTACATAATATTAGGTATATGCGTTTATACGTAGCAAGTACGAGCTAAGAAAAAAACATGTACAATTGTATGTGCACTTACGGAAAACTTCAAAATATATATACACCTCTAATAATAATATGCGATATACCTACGACCTATCGTATTATGTATTATGTTATATCGCGTATATAATATGATCGACGGCGATCGGTTTACGAGGGGGTGTGCATAATATGGGTACGTATATATATATATTTTTTTGCTTGTATCGCACAAAATTGAAAATCGGTCGTGTGAGATAGCGCACACTTGACGCAGCGGGACGAAAAAAACGCTGTTTTTCGGGACGACTACAATCCCCTTCAGTCACACCCTTATAAGCCACACGCACTCGCGCGGGTCGGACTTCCGCGGCGGCTATACGCAGAAAAGCGTTTTTCTTCCGTTCGGTTACCGGCGCCGTTCGTCCGCATTATTTCAAGTGTGTGTTCTCGGACGTATATTATATTATGATATATCATTAAACTCACAAAATGTACCCCTACATAATATAATACAGAAAAATATCGATTTCTAACAACCTCATAAAATCATAATGAGAAAATGTTGTGATTAAACTACGCGCGGTTATTCTGATTCTGGTTTTATAGGCACACAAGTACTTGCTTATATTACTTATAATATTATGTCACTCGATTCGAGGACCAAGATAGCTTAATTTTCTTGCCAATACGAAATTATGAATTTCAACAAGTATTGAAATATTTGATACTGCTCCCAAGTAGTTCTATGATTTATTGTTTATAGTGTATAATATGTATAACTATTATATTTATATCAAAAATTCCATTTTTCTTTTTCTCAAATTCAAAATCTAATGAACATTATATGTTCTTTGTCAATGTTAAATATATATATATTACTTTTATCTATTACCTAGATAAATATTTGAAGTGCTATCTGTTACTCGACCAAAATCGAATGAAGTGTAAACCTTGGAGCAAACAATTTTTACCGCTTTTTTAACGCTCGTTTTTCACATAGTTTAATAGAGTCTTGTATCGGACTATCTTTGTACTACACAGCTCAAGTATTTTATTATTTTTATGGAGCTTGGTCTAGTATACTTAATCTACCAACAATTAAAACTATTTCTGTTTAAATGCCTATTAATTGTATATTATTATACTTGGATTTATTTCTGAGAAAAAATAATTATTAAAAAAATTGTAATTGAAAAAAAAAATAACTATTATATAGTTATATCATAATAGAAGATTAAATGTACATATTTTGTCTTTCGCAATTTTATGATTATATTTCATATAACTAACACATCTTGGAACAGATTTTGAGATTATTTTCTAATTGAGGTGGTTGGTGGGAAAGCAAATTAAAACCATTAATATATTATTATGCAAATTATTAATTAATAAATTACGCTTGCGTCTATGTGTAATTAGATCTTTCTTCGTAAGTGCTATTTCTAATTAATTTAAAAGTTTCTGAAACGTTATATATTAACCCATTTTGTAATAATGATTTTTAGTCAAGATGAAAGTTGTACACGGTGCTTTTAGTAGTTTATATTGCTCATAATGTAACTGCTTTTAAAAGTTTTGAATAATAACAATAATATTTCAAGCTTTAGAGGACAATTTATAATATTTTAATGAGTGAGGGTAATTATTGTTTTTAATTTGTGCATTTACTTTGGTCGAATGGCTTTAATTGAAATTTCAGGTTCCTGAGCGAAGCGATAAATTTATTGAATTTACAAAAACGTGTGGTTTTTATTTTATTTTAATATGTGTCTTTCACTTGTATTTTTAGGTGAAATAAAAATACTTAAATTGTATACTATGTGAGTGTTTGAGTAGATTTTAATAAGTAAACCAGGTAAATTTTATACTTCAGTGAATCAAAATTAAAAAATTCCATTTTTTTCTTACTTTAATAAAAGATATTTTTTTTTCAGGCATAACTTGAAAAGGTTATAAAAAGTTCTTCATAAAATATTGTTCATATAACAATTTAAAAATATCAAAAATACAGTATTGATTTTTTTTAGTTTTTTTTTACACACATAATAAAATGAGTGTTTTTAAATAAAAAACTTGAAAATTAAATACAGATTTTTTCAAATATTTTCTTACGGAATTTAATGCTTACATCTTTAAGAAATTTGTTAAAATAATGACTTTAAATCTTTTAACTACCTAGTTAAAAAGTCATTTTAATTTTTAACAACTACTGAGGATTGACAATTTAATACGAGTATAAGATATGTACCCTATGATTTTTATTATAGCTTGTTGGAGCATTATAGAACATAGATGGAAATTTTAGATTTTTAAAATTTAATTCAATTTACTGTAGGTATCACTAATACATATTAGCATTATGAATTATAAATATAATACAATGAATTATAATAATACACGCATTATTGACGAGCATTAAGTTTCGACCTCAAATTAAATAAAACGATATTTTAAATTATTTTTATTGTGGAAAAATATTTGAATGTTTCCTACGTATAATGTGTGCACCTAAGTATAATTATATATAATTACTAGTATGTAATACTTATAAAAATGTATAATGTCATATTATTTTATTAAAATATTATTATTTGTTGTATCTATAACGACACCATGTGTTATACTATTCAGGGAAATGTGTAATAAATCTCAGCAAAGTAAATAATACTCTAAAAATGTTGATTTGAATGTATGATGAGCTTTATCGTTTTAAAAACAATTAATTTTAGTTTGTAAGTTCTTAATAATCTTAGCTTCATTTCTATGATATGAGATCAGTGGGAAATGAATTACAATTTCGCATAAAAATTCAAATATTTAAAATTTCAATTAATCTACATAATATTATTATATAACAATTTCAGTATTCCTCATTTTTACTCGGGTATATAGTTAGGCGCTTTGGAGTCGGATCTACGGTTTCAGTGGCCAGTCGTTCGTACCTACTGTAAATTCTACAAAGCCAGTTGGGTGATAAAAGTACCACTGTATTTACGGTAGTACCTAGTGGTTGTACGATATTGTTGGGTGTACTAAACCAAGTTGAAAATTATCCGTGAATATATTACAATAACTATATTTATTATTTTTTTGCAAACAAGAAATGCGAATCCGCAGTTTTGAATGACGAAAACAAACTCACAACTTGCTTGGAAATATTCAGTACTTTAAACACATTACACGATATGAGTCATAAATTCGATTATTTTATTATATTATTATATTATTCGATTATACTATATGATATGAAATATCTAGGTATTGTATATTTTATCAAAATGAACTAGCTAGGTCAACATGGCTTGCAGAATAAATATAAATTAACCTATGGGGCCCGCATAAGTTGAAAAACGACGGACACGCCTGGTATAGTTATTATATAATATATGGATACATTCAGTATAGTGATGCAGGAATAGTGAAACGGGTTAAGTTTATCAAAATTAATATAATATATTATATAAAAACTACCAATGTAAACACGATTTAAAGATAAAAATATAGTAAGTATTACACTAAAAACTGCTGACGTTTTAATAAAAAAAGTTTCATATGATTTATATTAAATTTATGTTTTACAAAAAAAAAAATATATTAATCATCACTTAGCATAAAAACAATAACTACTTGAGATCGGTCAGTTCACATTTTAAGATTTCTGATTTATATTCCGAATAATCAACGTTTGAAAATGCCGACATTTCAAAATATTCAAACTAAATGTTTGGTTGTTAGGGGGTTGAAATTGGGAAAAATAGACTGACCGATCTCAAGTAGACATAATAACAAATTCAAATCAGTTTTAAAAAGTATTATCGCATTACTACATCGATCAGTATGATGGATTAAAAATTGGATGTTTTGGCTAAAATAACAGTCCACCACTGATCCCCATTAGTGAATTTTATTTGCTAGTTTTATGCATGAAAAATAGAAGTACGAAAGTAGTGTACACAAAATGCCTATTCATAACGCCGTTTGGTCATAATATATTATTAGTAATTATAATGCATTAATTAATATAAGAACTCATAATATAAAATCAGTTTCTATTTATAATCATATCAAAAATAAAATGTATCATTCTAATTGATAAGAGATGGTTGTGTGAGAATTTGTTTTGATATGTTTAATATAGAACACGCAATATCAAATAATACCTATAATAATATTATGCGTATTTTTATTAGTAATGCATTTTTAGTCATTAAGAACACGTCATCATACTGATTAAGTACAATAATAATATTATTGTAAGTACATTGTAATTTAATTTTTATCATTATAATTAAACATAAAATAAATTTAAATGCATGTAATCATTGATTGGTAAATGGGTATTAATTTTACTATACTCAATTTTATACAATCAAAGTTATTTTAAATAAAATACATTTTTATTTCAGAAACGTTAGATTTATATTGCGTCAAAAATAATAAATGTATTATTGCACTTAATGCATATCTATCAATGTTAATTAAGTATTTAGAAAGGTATTATTGTGCATACATTTAATTTTGATAAGTCTATCTATATTATAATATATATATAATTTTTTTTTAAAAATCGTTCATTTAATTTAGTTAATTTAACAAAAATAAGATACATAAAATAAGTTAATTTATTTTTTTATTTTTTATATATACATTATTATATTTTGATAATTAATATTCGAGTGAAGTAGGTAGGTATAGACGTTTATGACATTATTAGGGTTACTAATTTTTACTAAAAGTTAGACTAAAAGCTTTTTATTTTTACTTAATTATTTATGTAATATTTATTTTGTTTAATGTTGTTAATCAAAATGTATAACAATTATATTAGGTAACTTTTTGTGTTCATCAAAAAAAAAAAAAAAAAAATTAAGTATAAATAATTAATAAATGCATACACTCTGTAAAAAATTTACAGCACCATTGCTTAGCGAATACAGCAAAAAGAGTTTCTATGTTAATATCTTGTGAATTGAAAAAAAAATTGAATTGTAATACTTTATTGATTTATAGGTAAGCAAATACATTTTTTACATCACTTTTATAAACTAGTAAAATGATAATATAAAACTAACAATGGTATAAATGTACTTTTCTGTAATTTTGTGTAAAATTACGATCGAGATTGAATTGTGTTTAATCGTTATTCGTGTATTTTAATGAAAATTTTCAAAAACTTTTTATTCGAAAAAAAAAATTAAAAACGATAACATAATATGAATACAGCATATATTTATGTGATATTTATGAATGTTTAAATAACGCGAAAAGGTAATTTTGTGATAAAAACATGATAATAATAAATTTAACTACATTAGTTAAAAGAAAAAAACAGAAAACTCGATGATTATAAAAGGTTTTCGAATATTATTCTTTGCTTGTTAGGTAAACAAAATCGAAGTTTTGAGTTTTTAAGTGTTTTGTACTTAATGATGACGATTCATGTCTGCATGACAACACGATTTGAAATATATAGAGACAGCTGGAGCAGTAAATATTTTCAAAAATGCTTATGTAATAATATTATTTTAATTTGGTGGACGAACAATTGTTAGAAATAAATATAGAATCTGTAAGTATATTTTCATGTTGTAATTTATAACTTTTTAAAATTATAACAAACTAACTAAAATCGTTTGATGAAATATCATTAGTTTTCGTTTAAATATCCAATATTAACAAAGTTTAAATTTAAAACAGTTACAAATGGTTGAGATATTTACAATATTACGAAATTACTGTGAATACTGTATTTAGCTTTTGAACAAGAAGTGAAAATGCTATTAATATGGATATAAAAAAAATTACAGTTAATGTGAAGTTTGTAGATTAATTTTGTTGTTGTTTTTTTTTTTTTTTTTTAAAAATAACAACAAATAAAAAATCTATAATGTCGGCGATAGTTGGAAATTCGTTTCACTTTTTCTCGTTGTTATTCATTGGGTATATTATAATCTATTAAGATAAGCACTAGGAGTTTCTTATTTTTGACTTACCAGTTACCTTAATGTCTCTGGCATGCGGTTATGTTAGTAAAGTTATTAATGAGCTTGTATTACCTCCATGCTAAAATCTTTATTAACAATATTAATCAAAAAAAAAAAAATTGTATATCTATTACTTCAATGGCAGTGTAACGTTTTTGAAAAACACCCATTTTCGTAATAAAAAATATCTATAAAATAGTTGCCTGGTAAAAAAAAATTTATGCCTAAAAAATGTACAATGTAACCTTGTTTTCCCGCCCTCGCCATTAAACAACTAGTACACTTTGTAGTCTAAATTGATATTCGCTATAGTGTTATTATTACATTTAAATTGCATTCGTATACAGCGCTATATACAAGTTTAGTATACGTGCATATTATTATGTTGTAGATTGCAGACTGCATGTTACCTACTATAATCTGTAGTTGCATTAATCATTAGATATAAACATGTATATAACTTACTATAATATAATTTATACGGAAAAATAAAAATTGGTCGTTAGGTTAGACGCAAAGAAAACTGCATTTGCGCTACCGTCCATGCATATTGCAAATTTGATATACTATAATATTATATTGTATAATATAAAAAGTTTAATGCTCCTGCTCCTCAACTCCATATAATATATATCATTTTATATGTAAGTGGGTAATAATTTCGATCGGTTTAGATTGTTTAGAATTTTTCGACAGAAAATCGGGAATCGTCGTACGTTCGTTCGTTTTATTGCGTAATACAATTATCTTAATTTTTTGCGCAAATAATATCTAATGAATTCGTGTATGTATTAATTTATTTTTAAATTTCATTGTAAGTTAATTTTATGTAGGACTATAACCTATCGTAAATATTTGAATACAAGTTTAATGGCATCATATTGTTTATAAATATCTCATTTTAGAGTATGGCGGTGGTTTTTGGAATCCCACTTCCATGTGTGCCTTTGCATGTCCGAACGAGTCCACAGGAAATGTTTCCGGGCTGTATGTTATTGGTTAGACATTTCTCACCCTCCTCATGACTACTTATCAGTTCTTGAAACACTCAAGCTGTCTAGCGTGTCAAACATAGGTCCAATCTATCTTTTCTCTAAAATATCTTTGCAAAGAAAATTAACTCCCCTAATACACTCCCAGCTATGTCTTGTTTGTTTCAAAGTTTCATTACGCCATACTAACTCCTTTAGATACATCCTTCCTCGTTTTATCTTACATTGCTAATAATAGTATTAAGTTATTACAATAACGCACCGATCACTCACATTATGAAGGCTGCTAGTGTGGATTCTTCTTGCTTAAGTTGGCCATGGCTTTTGTGGGAACACCTTTTTTTTTATTTATTTCGTTGCAATTATATTTTACTCTTATCTCTCCTCAATATTATCATATTTTTCCACATTGTCTATTGATTCCATACGTATATTTATATTTTTCTGTTATCGTTCCATTATGATAATAATAAATATAAATTGCAAAGAAATGTTTATTTTTTGTTCCAAATGTAATATATAATTACCGCGGTAGGTGTTATAAATATAATTGAATTTCCTAAAATAACAGTAATTATATAATTATAACATAATTGTTGTTTAAATAAATATTTAATCAATATTTTAGTTCTAGAATTTTATGATAGATATTAATCTGATTGCTTTATATATCATTTTTTTAAAAGTTATCTATTTCGATAATAAAATAGAATATACATTATTGTAATGAGTCTGAATTTGAAAAAATATAGTTTTTTTGTACAAATTGATCATTGCCACCACAGCTCAAAGATAAATATTTTTATACTCCTTATATACAAGTTTCTAATAACTTAAAGTGTACTATATAATATTCTGAAAATTAATGATATAAAGAAAGAAGGGAATAATGAAATGAAATATAAATGCATAATGCAAACATAAATATAACTACATAGAAAACAGTATATTAAATTAAACAATTTCTGTTCGTTTATACTTTATATTATGTCACATCCACTTGGAGAAACGATTTTTTCGTGGAACTGTACCCATTTTAAAGGAAACTATTTTGTAAAATTTGTGAAACATGGAAATAATTCATTAAATGGATGTCTGGCACTCTGGCTTTAGTTGGTCTACAAAATAAAAAACACGATGTTGTATATTTTGTATAGGCTTTTTAGTTATTAATATTACAACTTTTCAGATCCATAATCAATTACTATCGTCTTCTGTCCTGTAATAAATACCACGGAAAAAATTATTTTATTCTTTTTAAATTAAAAATAATAATTTCCACTGTCTTCCTTGTTCAATAGTTTATTTTGTTTGTGCTATTCATACTTTTTATTATTCTTTTTTTATTTTAATTTTTACTTTAGATAATTTAACTATATATATATATACCTATAATATACCTACTATATAAACACTAGTGATTATTTTTTTTGTGGGTGAACGATTTTTGTCGGTCAGCTTTTAATATTTTGTTTGAGTTTTATTTCAGTTGATCGATATCTAATGGTAATTTGAGGAAAATCAATTATAATAGTATAAAGTTTAACATAAAATTGTGTTTACAAAAAATTTAAATTGTTAGAACGATTGGAGAAAATTGTTTTCACTACAACAACAGTATGGTCAGTATGTTATATATTATATTCAGATAAATATTCTACCGTGTTTTAAGCATAGACTTATAGAAATAGATGGAACATTTGCCTTTAGTTTTATCATAAGTGTGAGAGAAGTGGAACTGTTCCGAGGACAGCCAATTAGAGCGTTTGTTCAATTTTATTATTTTTTAAATGATAAGATAATTATTTGTCATGATAGTAATGATGATATAATCTATATTTTAAAATATAACGTTTTAAGTTTTTCAAGTTGAAACTTTCAACTCATTTCGTTATTCGTTTTTAAAACATAAAATATAATAAACTGTTTATAAATTTCTGTAAGACTAGATTTAGTAGCCTATATTAGTGTTTCAATTTTTCTTTGTAGTTTGTTTTAAAATTAAAAATGTTTTTGCATTTTTTGACGTTTTTAATTTTTTTTTTTTGCATTTTTAGGTCATATTTTCTTTTTTTTTGTTCATTTTTCGCTATTTATTATTACATTTCGACAATTAATATATTTTAAAACTTTTTTTTTTGTTTTACACAATTTTAAAAATTTTAAAAAATGTTTCACGCAAAATTCAAATTCAATCAACATTTTAATTTTTTTTTTTTTTTGTAAAGAAACATTTTAAGTGCAAATTATGCTATAATTTTTAGCATTTTACATTGTATTTCTTTGACATTTTCAAGGTTTTTTAGTGCATTTAATTCACATCCCTACTTATAATTATTTAATTTAATAAAAAGCAAAAATTATAATAATAATAAATTCATCAAAAAAAATATACTTATGAAATTTTGCTGTTTCGTCATTACATTCACATAAATGCATATTTTCATGATTGAACGTATTATTCAAATGTATAAATAATAATTATAATAAATAACAAAATAGTCAAAATAAAATAATATAAGTATGAACTATTAGTAAATATTTATAAATTTAAATAATTATAATAGGTACTTTATTAAAAATAATATTATACTTTCGATCTATTATATAATATGACTTATTAGGTAATAACATAAACTTGCATCTATGAATAATATTATTACAATCGTTTATAAATATTTCTATAATATCTTATTTATATTATAGAAAATAGGTATATTTAAATATGAAAAATTATTCCCTCGGTTTTTCAACGCTCGATCCTCTGAACAAGCTCCACCCACTTGCACGCGTTATCATACCAATGTTCCGTCTATTTGTAAAAGTCTATGGTTTTTAGATACAGTTTTATTTACTTTTTATCAATATTTATAAGATTGCTAAGTCATTAGTACTGATTACTATCATAGAACTTTACCACTTAGGTATGTAAAATAAAGAAATCGTTAATCTTGTTTAATATCGTTTTAATTATATACGTATGCTGCTTTAATCATATTTATTTATAATATTGTGTAATATACAGTAAATTTAAAATATATTATTTAAACTCGTTTATATGAATTATGTTATATTATTTGTTTTCGGGGGGGATAAAATAGTAAACACATATTTTTAAAAAATTCAATGAATATTGCTTTAAGTTATATCAGACAAATAGTTGCTTGTTATCAAGTATTAAAACAAAATTAAAACAGACTATTCTACACTATTAAAAAAAAAAAAAAAAATACATTAGTAATAATTGTATTGAGACATAATCTTTCTCTTTATCATTATTTTTCTCTTTATATATGTTATTAAAACATGAGATGATTTCTTATGACGGTTATATCTAAAGTTCTATTGGACCGATTGATATGGTTTATTTTTTTAACGGTAGTATTCAGTGTGCCAAAAAGAGAAAAGTCTAAAAAGTTAATTATTTAAATAGTTATAAGAAGTAAAAAGTTTGCAGTATTTGCTAACTAATAGCAACAATTTATTTTGTTTTTAAATAAAATAAAAAAATATAATATAATAATATAACCTAACTAACTCACTTACTGATAAACATAGAGCCTGAACAATGATAGATCGAGGCCTGCAATTTACACAGTGCATTAGCAAAACAAATTGAATACCTATGCAATAAAAAATCATTTCACGAAATTTGCATTTTAAAGTGGTGCTTGCACAAGTTTATTAAGATTCAAAATGGTCAATACAAATATCTAAGTTTTGAATACCGTTAAACCAAATATTAAAAACGAATTGAACAAAGTTTAAATAATATTATAGAATTACATAATAATATACTATTAGGTACCTATATAATATTATTGTATTATAGAATTTTTAACGGGCAACGAAGTGCACGAGGTCAGCTAGTCTATTTTAAAACTTGTGAGAACACAATAAACCGTTTTATTGTAAGTAAATTATAATATGTAATCACAATAGAAAGAAATTACGATTGTTTTAAATGATTTTTTAATTAATGACTAAAATGTAAATCAGGGTATTATAAAAACATTTTAATTATTAGTATAATTTGAAAAATTGCATTAATTAATATTAATTTTTGGTCATACTTAGGTCCATTCAATTTTCCCCACTTTGGCGGGTGTAAGGGAGTGGTAACGACATTCATAACGACTTGTCTTTCTTATCATCGAAAACATGCGGACAATTTGCAAATCAGTGTATTGTTGTTCTGTATAATTATACCTAAAAAATAATTTGCAAGTATTCATGATTTTGATGAATTTTTGTAAATATTTCAACTTAAAACGCTAATAAAACAAAATGTGTATATGTATTCTTATAATTTTTGAATCACTATAGTAGTGTTATATAGTAAAATAAATATATCATAAAATATTCTTAATATTATAGGTACTTATAATATAAAATTAGGAACTTCGCTCTGCATCGGTTTCAGTCCAGATTCAATGTTCATAGGTATTCAATGATTTTGAATTTAAGGCAAGATGTATTAAGATATATTATAACCGTACATCAGTATGCAAGACACTTGGCTGTATAGCATAGTGGTTTGCAACTTTTCACTTTTTTTAATATTAAATTACCATATTTACACATTAGTTTTGTGGATGGTACCTTTATCAAATTAATATGTATAATTTGATTTATAATTTATAATCATGATTTGTTTTATTTAATTATTATTTATTTGTTTGAATATTAATTATTTACAACTAAATTGGTTTAAAATACATAAAATCCTCTGGACGATTAAGTTAAAACAGAGTTACGTTTTGTAATAAAGAGATAGAAGTCGGACGTCCAGCCGAGCTCGATTTCCGGGCAACGCGTTGAGTGCTAGCTACGGTGTCCGGTTCGTTTTTCTCATTCAGTGACTTGTTCCACTCGTTTCTTCCAAACCGTCGGGCATTTCATCAGCAGCGACGCTAGACATCCTGAGCTTACTGATAGAACAGCCACTCCTTTTGCTCCTTCTCCTACTTCTTCTTCTTCTTCTTCTACTACTCCTCCTCTTGCATCCTCTTGATCGCCTGCTTGAAGACCTTCTCCTCCTTCTCCTCCTGCGGCGTCTACCACATCCCCTGGCTGTCATCGTTGGAACGCTATTACTATCGTTGGACATTGTGGAGTCATCGTTGGTCTCTGAGTCGGTGTTATCGTCGGTATTGTCTTCGTCGGTTCCGCTGATCTGATCTGGACGGCGACGTCGCCGACCGCTCCTTCGTCTACTCCTCCTTCTTC
>VUJU01004413.1:6097-18842 GCA_009835225.1 Aphis craccivora
AATATGGATAATAAACTTTTACTTAAAAATGTTTTACACACATGAACATTGTACACAATTGAGACAAATGAAAAATTTACAATTTAAATTAAAAACAAATATATTATTGTAAGTAAAGCTAAAAAATTACATTAAAAACTAAGTATTTGACATTTTGTTGTATTTTTTTTCCGTTTACCGTACTATTATAGGATATTGAACTGTTAAGTATTTGGGAAAGGAAGATTCCACGTAAAGACAAAAAGATTTGTAGTCAGAAATTAGAAGTAAATATAAAAAGTAGGTATGTATGTATAAATAGTTTACAGTGTCTTACAAAATATTGAAATTATTACCTTTGTGATACCACAGAATAGGTGAAATTTCACCTATTCTGTGGTGATACTGTTAAATACAATAATAATGCTATAATTATTAATTTCCAACTGTCAACTTATATATAGGTAGTTGAATAAAATATTTCATATACCATTACATATTATGTATGCACACACAGGTATTTTTCATCTTAAATAAAATATTTATTTATTTATACATTACGATTTAATGAAAATAAATAATAATGCATTATTGCACAGTGGTTATAATAATGCTCAATGGCCAATGCTGTTATTGAATAACTTAATAACAACCGGCCTTCGAAGCTTGTGGTGCTCGCGGTGCCGCGGTGGATATTATTTAAACTAAAACATTGCCGTCGAAAAATAAGCCACTTTTTTCTCCTGATCAAGCCGAGTGTTATCACCTTCTCTTCTCTACATCGTGGTCTAAGCACTCTATTACTCTAATAGTGCCATGGACTATGGTGATCGCCGATTAACTAATCAGTCAAAATCATAGATCTATTAATAGGTCTATGGCCAAAATTCCCACTGTACTGTCTCTGTACCACGGCTTAAGGTATTATATAATTATACATTGTACAACCATAGAACAAATTAGTATAAACTGGCTAATCGAGCTAATCAATGTTTAGCCACGTAACGGTTTACGGTATAACTGGCCGGACTGCCGGAGTAACTATGAAGTATGAACTCTATGAATTTAAGGCGGGTTTCCACTACATACGTGTACGTGCATAAAAATACTTTTCTGTGATTGGTTGGAACGTGTAAACTTTCTGGTATACTAAAAGCTTACCATGTTAACCAACCAATCACAGAAAAGAATTTTCTATGCACGTACACGTACACGTATAAAGTGGAAACCCGCCTTTACTAGTTACTGGTGACCATAGACATTAAGTATACGGTATATGGTCGGAACGGTATGGCTGGGGGTAGCCAGATTCTATCTCTATGGTCGACTTGCAGAGTTTCCATATCTACACCACTAGCACGAGCACCGTCATTTTCGAGATCCGCCATCCGGTGACCGGTACCAAATATACCTAATATTGTCCAACGCCTTCCCCGTGAGTACAATAATTTATAATTATATGATACTATGATCTACATGGGCAGGATTTTTTTTAATGATTTTTTCTGACTGCACAAACTTATTCGCAGTTTCGCACTCTTGCGTTATGGGTAGTAGGTAATTTGTCTACGCAGACAATTTTTAATTTTAATGGAAACATTTTTGGTTGTTTTTCTCAACTAGGTATTGTTTTATAATATACATTATACATTCAAATATTTCACCCTGAAATTCTTTTTTTGTACTGTACAAAGTAACAATTTTCAGTATTCAAATACAAAAAAAAAAGCATAAAATACTTTTATTCGAATATTTTTATTACAAGACTGCATAATTGGGTTGCAGTCTACACCAACATGGCCGGGTACACGACACGTGCAGCTGTGAATCGCTTAATACGAGTTCCGTTTGTATACGATAATAGTATAATTTATTATTTTGTTTATAAACTGGTCAACGACGCGACTATCAATTTAATTTCAAAAATCTGGGTAGTATTTTATCTCTGCGTTCGCCGACGCCATTCCCCTGACGATGTTCATTGTCGCGTTCGTATGTAAATATTATAAGTTATAACCGTCGACAACAAAGTGGTTTATCGTGCAAATTATTATTATTTAATCATTATCGTTTTAATAAAACAAACTTCGTGAGCTGCGTAATCAACTTAGCTATTGAATACAGGAGGATTTTTTTATCAAACAACATTCATTATCTCAAAGTGTATTGAATTTTTTTTCAAAATTGAAGATCCCTAATGTTCTAAAATTGTAGAACTTTTCCATACTTTCACCATTATATTTATTAGGTAAACCAATATCAACTTTTGATTTTCAAATGACGACCTATACTTAAAATTTCATAAATTAATAAGGCTATTTTTTTATGAATAATTATCACATTCAAATTTTCATTTTTCGTTAATCCTGTCAATTGTATTATGTTTCAATTGATAAATAATATATTATAATATTTTAATTATTGATTTTATGTGTATAAAAAAAGTAAATGATTTAAAATTATTGTTAAAACTTTTTTTTTCAATAGTAAGAATCGAAGTGCGTGGGGAACACAGGTGTTAATGATGGGATTGGAAAATATGACTGCTCCTAAAGAAAAGCTTGTACAACATCATTGAAGAAATTAAAAAGGTACCTATGGTCGAGTTAAAATTTCTTAAAATTGGAATATATGGGCACACTTGCTATGTATTCTGTTTCAATTGATAAATAATATATTTTAACTATTGATTTAATAATTTTATTATTATTTTTTGGAAAAAACATTCGACCGAAAATTAATTATACGGAATAAAAATCCGGTTTCACTTATTGTTCATACAAAATTTAAATAAATGCATAGACACGATTATGATCATTGTTTATATTAATTTGTAAGTAACTTCAGTATTTGGCCCCTTACTATGTAAAACAATAATACTACTTATACTATTTATATTGAAATTAATGATAGGTACATCATAAAAAAAATATTGATGTCTGGAATTAAGTAAAATAATGTCAAATATATTAGCAAATCTATGTATTTAGTTGCTGAACATAAAAAAGTATCATAAAACTTTAAAATATCAATAAAAAGGATATAAATAATGAAAAAACATATTGTGTCACATTTATTTTGAAGTCTTAGAAAGGTACAAATGTACAATTATTTTTGGTCTAATTAAATATCTTGCTTTATTCTGATTAGTTACCATACATTTCCACCAACAATTTTGAGAATACAGGCAATTAAAAAATGGATATTATAATTTTCGATGTACAATAATGTACTAATAAATTTTGTAATGTTATTCTAATGGTATATTGTAAATAATAATAGTGAACAAATTGTCGATCAATACAAACTATTAGGTTATGTTATGATTAGACAGAAAGTCTTAAATCGAGGTAGTAGGTTACCTAACCTTATTCAGGTTGTAAGAAAATGCTGTTGGAGTATAATAATGTTTCACCATCAGCCATCAGGGATGCAGTGTCGGTTTTGTTTGTATTTTTTTAGAGAGGCAAATTTTGTATTACTTCCCCTCCCTTCATAACTACTATTATACTATTAATATATAACCTTAACGTACGATGGTAATATAAGCATTAATATGATTTATTTAACAATACCTAAATTTCTATTTTCACTATTCAATGCGTCAACAAGCCATAATATTTCAGATTTATCTCTTAGGTTTAAACGATTGATGTTGTAACCTCATTAAAATTTAAGTATGAAATATCTTACAAATTACAATACATATTTTGCATATACAATTTTTAGTTTTTTGTACATATGATTGGTACATACATACTTTTTTTTTTATAGTTTTATGGGGTGGTACTATTACTATTTTTTGTATATTACATTAACGTTCAATGGTAATATAAGCATTAATATGATTTATTTATTTTTCATATTTCAGTAATCGTGGAAGTTTAAAAGTATGGGCAAATGGGATGGTGTTTCAGTCATGCCCACCTAATATGGTGTGGTGCATGGCTGGTACCACAATTGCCATGCTAGCTGTGAGTACCATAATTTATAAATTTATTTATTTAATTATTAATAATCTACCAATTTTTTATGTGTATTAATAGAAGTATTATATTGTAAAATGTATAACCATTACTTGTTAACCTTAAAAGCTTATATACAATGTATAATTATTATGATTATGTATGTTAAATTAAAATGCTGTTATTATTATTTATTATGTATTTGTAAATTTATTTATTTGTCCTTAAGTATTATATGTATTCATAAAAAAACAAAAGATATGATTAACTATTGAATCAAAACTAGTATGCCAGCATGTCAATAAAAAATAATAGATATTTTGAAGTTAATCCAAATTAAAATTTATAGTTGAAAACTAGTATACTTAACTATACATTTTAATCACTGCCACAATATTTTTATGCCAAAATGATTAACTTTTATAGTAGAATCAACCTAACAACTGGTTAAATGAACAATAATAAGTAACAACATTTTATAGTTATATCGTTATATGGATTAAACATAAAAATTATAATATATTATATTAGTATATAATTATACCATTAAAATAACTTAAAACGTTTAACTATTTCAATTTAGTATTTAGTAATTAAAATTTATTGTTTAATATACTGTAATTACAATTAAATTAACTATCTATTTAATAATTTTAAAATCCCAGACCTAGTAATCATATAATCAATAACGATTGTCTTCTGTCGCTCTGTTTGGCATCTTTGTTCTTTCTTTATTCCCGTTGGTCCGTTCATGGTTTTTCTCGATTTTTTTTTAAAACTGTTGAAAAATGTTTATTTTTTATCTCTATAATGCACCAAGGATATTCACTTTTCCATCGGAAACCACCCCCGAAGTTTTAAATTGGAGCATTATTTCGACTAGTTTGTGTTGTACACACAAAACAAAAAAAAAAAAACACATCATTGTAAAATCACTAAAATCAATACATTCATCACTTTAGAATCTAAAAAAAAAATTATCACCATTTAAATCTAACTAATTTATTTATAACATCTAGTTGGCCATGATTGTAAACTACCCAATTGGCGCACCACGTGAATATTCAACAATTGTGATGAACATAGTGTGGTAAGAAAATCTTGTAACTTTTCATAACATCGTCCTACAACTAATATTTTATTATTATCTGTTTTTGATGTTGTAATATTTTCTATAAGTACTAAAGATTAAAGAACTATTTTTAATTTTCACACAATTATCAGAATTGTTGATCTTTATTGTAAATTTCTTGGTTTTCCATCCAGTATTTTGTGGTAAATTTGTGGTAAAAGGTCTTTCCTTTAATTTACCAGTGGCGAATGCTGACTGATATGTCATATGTGGGCATGCTCATTTATCATAATGTGTTATAGTTCTATTTAATTTATAATTATATTAAATAATACACAAATTTGTATTAATTTAGAAATAACACTTTAATTTAATATAATATATTACCTATATACAATAGCACTTACTTAAATAATACTTTAATAATTGTAATTGAGACTTGACTAACTATTTTATCTTGAATAAAAAAAATTGTCATTTGCTTGTAGGTACCTATACGTACATTTTATAAATTACATTGACGAAGCGCAACAGAAATACAGAATGATCATGTTCCGGGTGATTAATACGAGGCTGCTAATAGAGGGGGTCTCGGAGTAACTGGTTTTTTTACAGCGATAACAAGGGTCGTATAGCGCTTATGCGGGCTTGCGCACCACGATTATAAAGAAGATTATAACTATAAGTTCTTTATAATCGTCTTGCGCACACATCTATCGCATGCTGCCATGCTCTATCATTAAATGTTAAAATAAAGATAAACACTGCAGATACCTAAGTATAACAAATAAATGAATTAATGTAACACATTATATTTATTTTAAAATACGTAGTACCTATATTATTGATTATAAAATAATTTTTGTATTTTGATTAATAACGTTTTTAATTCTAAGCATGCTGAGCATGCCTAGAGAATTCGCCACTGTAATTTACAATAAACATTTGTCAGACCATTTGTTTATGATGATTTATTTTTAAAATGTATATGATGAATATGGTTTTCAGCAAAATGGTTAGCCAATTGTTGTAAAGGTTTCATACTAGACCTTATTCTTTTTTTTAATTGTTGCATAAAACTCGAAAGGAAAAGCGAAAAAATTGTTCTATAATCGATATTTTTTTACATCCCCAACTAAGTGAACAACCGAATGAACATTATGGGACATATACATTTCACCATATAGACTAGCGAATGTGATAACAAAATGTTTAAACAACTTTTCAGGCATAAATTACAGAAGTTTCATTTATATATTGGAAGCTAATAATATTCTTATAGCAAAAGATAATTCCAAAAAAAGTTCATATTATACTTCTTTACTAAGAATATCGCGGAAAATCACTATTCCTGTGTATAAAAGACATTACATTACATTGTTTACATCACGGCAAAGGATGTCTATGACTATTTGAATTTGGTTTCCTTTGGAATTCTTGTGGTATATATGAACTCAATGAAGTTAATTTTTCATCCAACACTGAAATTAAATTTGATGGTAGTAACTGATGATGTTTGTGAATTCTAGTCCAAAACATTAATAATTTTTTCATCAACTCAATACGTCATACAGAATGCATGTAGTCAAATGGAACTACATCAGAACTTGGGATTTCTGATAGTATTGTTACACCAGTATGAAAAACTTATTCAGAATATGTTATAAAGTCATCATAAGTTCTTAAAGTAGATTCTAATTCAGAAAAAAAAAACTGTTATTTATTTAGTAATTATATATTTTGTATTTTATTTATACTATATGCTTATACTTAGTTATATTTATAACTATATAAGTATATAACCATTGCCGCGCTTTGTTCGCGCCTGTTTAGTAAACCCTACGTAAAAACATCCACCATGCGCGGTAACGTCGAGAGCCACTTTTGCTAAAAAACCACTATAGCAGTTCCACTGCTAGCCTTTTGTTACACGCTCTAAGTAAAATTCGGTCTAAATGAGTACCCTAGGTCGGAGACGGGACTGTAAAGAAAATATCATAAAGGTTATTTTTTTCTGAAAAAATTTATGTAGGTATTTAACTCATTTTTGGTACCTATTTTTGTAGTTACGGAGTACATTATATTATCACCGACAATATACATTAAAAATATTTATAGACACCGTTGTACGGTGACAACACGTTAATTTTGCCCACCGTCACACTTTCGATGTACAGAGTTCGTTGTGCACCGTAGCATCATAATGGCATGTACCTACGTAAAATAAGAACAGTTTCTAACAGACACCAATACACTTAAACTGCACAGTACAGTTGTGCATGGTTGTACCCTATTGGTGCACTGTACATTATGGTTTGCACGACTGAGCACAGTAGACATGGGGTCTTTTTTAACCGTATCTACCTATTTAAAATCTCTTGAGCACCGAATGTGCACCATAAAAAATTTATCCTGCATGGTATTCCAGAATCAACACTAAACCTTAAAATTGTTACTCGGGCGCACTCATTGTTTTTGTCTGATATATACACAGTGACTTCATAATGTGATATTTGATTTTCATTTGTTTTTGTATTAAATTGGACAACCTTTTTAGTATAACCGGCACGTTCACGTATAAGTCTAATCCCGCACATAAATTATCTATGTCTCGATTTTCAATCGCATACGCTATAGGTACCTATCCCACACTCGACTCTAAGATCATATTAAATCCTGAATATTTAGTTATGTATGAAGTATTAAGGTGACATACCCACCATTTTTTTTTAGTAACAATACTATTGTAAACGTGATCGAGGGAATCTTGTTAAAAATGTTTCAATTTATTCCATGAATAGTATAGAGTTGGACGAGTTGGTAGAAAATACTAGTTATGCAAGAAAATCGTATAACCAATGTTCACATTGTTCCATCAATTGTAAATTGTTGTCGGTAGTAAAAATTAAAAACCGGTGTAAGTCAGTGATGCTTAACCTTTTGTAGATCACGGACCCCCGATGAAAATTTTTTAGATTCCGTGGACCCCTTACCAATTTTTTTTTAATACCTTTTTTTTACATCTCATGTTAACTTAAATATTTTATATTATAATTATATTAGTTGACATAACAAAACATATTAACTAAACATTTATAATTATAGTTTGTCACAACGTTTAAAGGCTGCCGCGGACCCCGGACACGAGTATCGCGGACTACAGGTTAAGAACCGCTGGTCTAAGTTATTTTCGTAATCAATGCTATCATATTTTAAAAAAAGCTCACCGGTTAAAGTTTTTGTGTAATTATTTGGTAGTTTGAGTTCTGTTATTGATTTTGGATCAGGAGGAGCTGATCTTTCTATTTTTCTAACTCGTTGAATTGTGTTTTAATCCTATTGTACTCGGAAATTGTCCAGTTATGTTGGAAATGGTCTAAAATCATAAACTAAAAATAATAATTTGAAAATTTTATTATTATGTTAATAATAATTGTAAATGTATATATTATGTTTATTAATTATATACCTGTGATGTCAGTGTTCTTAATACAGCATGGGTACTAAGTTCAGTAGTTTTTGCAATATTTTTAAGTCTTGCCATTGCTTCTTTAGCTTCAACTTTTGCAATATCAGCAACATGGTTATGTTCAGTAGTATGAACTACACTTTGTCCAGATGAATGTAATCGACCGCAACATTTCTTTGTATTATACTCTACGCACTTAAAAATAATTTTATTTTTGTTTTCTCTTTCTTTTTTGTATAATTTTGAGTAATTTTCCATTTTTTTGGTTTATTATATACTCAAATACCATAATGTATAGATTATATTATATTATAGAGTTTCTGTTACAGTTGCAGATTACACACTAATATGTATACTGAACTTAATTTTCGATTTTATTACCTATGATACTTTAATCTAATCTAATTATACCTACGACCGAATGAAAACCGGAACTGCGTGCCATATCTGCGACTATGGCGATATTATATAATTACCTACTAGGTACCTGTGACATTTTTGTTTTGGCGACATTTTTATCGCGACGTCTTTGCTGCGATCTTCTTACCACTACTTTTTTACCGCGACACCACACTTGTATACATATTTTTGTTTACATATTTATGTATACATATTTTGCCATTACAATTTTTAGTTTTTTATACATATGATTGGTACATACATATTTTTTTTTAATAGTTTTATGGACTGGTGCTATTACTATTATTATATTACTTTAACGTACGATGGTAATATAAGGATTATTATGATTTATTTATTTTTTATATTTCAGCAAATTACAGATCTATAGATGTAGGTAGCCGTACTTCAAAGTAATTATATTTTATATTTTTAGCTCATGTGTATTTTAATGTAAACTAATATAATATTTTCAAAAAAAAGAAAATAAAAAAGTGAAAATTGTTAAAATATGTTTATTGCATGATTTGGAAATATAAAATAACTAAATTATTTTTCTTTTCAATGATTAATATTATATGAACTCATTATTATGCTAAATTTATATATAAAAAAGTATTTATTCTATAAAAAAAAATATTTATATATTTATATTTATAATAAAATAATTAAATTAAAAAAAGTGGGTAAGTGGGTACCGCACTGCTGTACATTAGGTGCCGTGTGGATCACTATTTTATATTATAGGAGTGTTAAATTTGAATCCAATGATAATTATCATTGTATACGAAAGATGATTCTGAACGGAGATGATTTGTCAGCCTAGGATATAATTTTCAGTGGTTGGTGAAAATGGTGGTTTATGTTTTAATGGCCTGAGTACATCAAAATTTAAGTTCTTTTATAATTATTGTAAGCTAAACTTATGAAAAATCTTGTATTAAATTTTCCACTCTTAGCTACTTATACAAAAAATTTGTATGAATTATGACTACAAAATAATTTGCAAATATTCATGCTTTTAACGAATTTTTATCAATATTTGAACATTTTAAATGCTAATAAAAAAAAATTGATTGTGCCTTTGTATTCTTTTAATTTTTTAATCACTATAAAAATAACTTTTGAGGAACTTTGTATTAAATTTTCAAGTATTTTGATTGGGTCAAAAAAATTTTATCGACACTTAAAAAAAAATTTGTCAGAAAAATTAAAAATTTCAGTTGTCTATAAATAGCTTAAAAAAGTCAAAATATTTTGAAAATTAAATCACGTAAAAAAAAATGCCAATCTTAATAACTGGTAAAATTTTCAAGTACCTACGGCTTATATTTTTTGAATGATAACAAATATTTAAAATCGTTTGAGGATAAATCGTTATCGTTACGCTATTTCGTAAGAATTTAAAATTCAAACACGCTTAAAATTTTTCCTATAATAATGCTTCGAGTTTTCTCTATAGATACTTGAAGGAAAACTTATGGAAAACTTAGTGTTGTATTTTTAATCCTTAGTTATAAACACAAAAAATTTTATGATTTTTCAACTTTAAAATTACTTGCAAATTTTCGCATTTTCGATAGATTTCGTAAAAATTTGAACTACAAACGCTTATTAAATAAAATTGTGACTGACGATTTTTTATTTTTAACTACAATAAGAACAACTCATAAAGTACCTTGTATAAAATTTTCAATTTTTTTTGGTCATCCAAAATTTTTTTATCCACACTTCAAAAAAAATTTCTCAGAAAAATCGAAAATTTTAGTGGTCTATAAATAACTCAAAAAAAAGTCAAAATGTTTTGAAAATTTGACTGTATATATGTATAACACTGATATACACATTTGGTAAAAATTTCAAGTTTTTACAGTGATTAGTTTTTGAATTACAACCATATAAAAAAATCGTTTTGGTCGAAAACTGGTTTTACGTAAAAATTCCCGTTTTTCCTTCATTTTTTTTTTTTGGTTTATCCCGGCGCTTTTGAAAACTGTTGGAAATTCAAAAAATGACCTCCTCAATGCACCAACTAGATTCATTTTGCTATCGGAAACCACCCCTAAAGTTTGAAATTGAAGCATTATTTCGACATGTTCTCGTGTACACAGACACACAAAAAAAAAAAACAACATTGTAAAATCAATACATTCATCGCTCCGCTCAGAATCTAAAATCAAATAGTTTACATATTTAAATATTTAAAAATCACAAAATCATTGTCTTTTATAAGTTCCCTAATTTGAGGTCCGATGAATGTACTTTCTTTTAGTTTAGCTGCTTTTATTTTTGTACATATTTCTTTAAGGTACTGAAATCCATTAGAATTTGTTTTACCCATGGCTTTCACCAAAGTTTTTATTAACCTCAGTTTTATATGTAGTGGAGGTAAAAATATATCTTTCGGATCTACTTTGTCTGTAACATATATATATACGTGCTGCATTTCTAAATAATAGTTTATACACTGTATTCGAAAAGTTCTTTAGGTTATTTTCGCATTGGTTCGTTATGGTCTTATGCACATGTAAATATAAATATTTTATTTACATGACTCGATTCAAAAATACCTACGCACTTTTACAAATCTTCACTAAACATTTACAAAACATTAAATTCACTAGACATTAGCTTACAGCTTATGTGTGGTTGGAGAGGATTGTTACCAACCTACAACTACATAGTATATCCTTCAATTATCCATTGGGGAATATTTAAATAAATCCGATAAACTATTTAAAATATATTTTACTATTGAAAAGTTGGCATCAACGTTTGGTATTTTAATGTTATTTTTTAGGATAAAAATTCATTATAATACCTATAATAAAATAAATATTACTCCAAAATTGAATAGCTATGCCTGATAATAAGATAATTATTACTTATAAAATGTCATTCACGTTAAATTGTTGGTATCTTTTGATCTTTTGTATATGATCTAAGCTTTTGATGATTCACTGCATATGAAACGATCCTTAGGATATATGTTTATTAGTAGTAGCGTAAGTATACTATCACATGGTTATAAATTATAGTAGACCTTATTAACTTAAAAAAAAAAAAATCTTGATCTACACATTTTAATTATCATTAAAATATAGCTTTAGCTTAGGCTTGTTTACCTCTGGATTATATACTTAAAAGTTAAAATCAATAATTTTTCTGATATATAATTTTAGAACTGGTATTTCCTATGTATAGGTACATTAATAGGTAAGTATTAACTATACCAGGGATGGACAACTTTAAGTAATTAGAGGGCCAATATTTAGGAAATTAAAATCTAGTGGGTCAGAGCATAGAAAGCAAAAAAATTTCATTCAAAATATAAATTTTATTTAGCATTTATTTTATTAATAATAAATGAATAGTCCTTCTACCATGACCCATGAGCAGTGGCGGATTTAAGGAAAAAAGCCCAGGCAGCATACGATGTAAAGGGCCCAATAATTTTGAACTATTGTGAAAATATTAAATGGTGGAGAACTTTTCCTCCCACCTCTCTTTTAAAACACTGTTAAACTAAAAAGGTAATGAAACATTGACACAGTATATATAAAAAAAAATACATATATTTCTTTGAATCGTCCAAACTTGATATAATTTCTAAATAACTTTATAAAAATGTAAGCTTTGACAATAAAATGTATCATTGAAAAAACTATATAAATATGTTTACTTATAAGTTATAACTTATAAATAATATTTTAATTAAAATCTACTAGATTTAATTAAATTCTATTTATTATGTACGACAATATCCAGTATATATGTTGGTATTAAATTAATAATAATAAAATTACATTAGTTCCCTATTTACATTCCGGGAAAAATTGAAATAACAGGTGTATTTTTAGA
>VUJU01004414.1:0-18841 GCA_009835225.1 Aphis craccivora
GAATTTTTACGCAAAAACAGTTTTCAACCAAATGTTTGGTGGGCTTTGGTCGTATTACTGTTTTAGTTAGGTCAGGTTTTGGTATAAACAGTATTGTTAAATGTGTATAACGATTTGGTTGCTATATTAATAATATTATATTACACAACAGTTTATCGTGTTTTATTAAAAGAAAGTTAAGCATGTGATGCAGATGCTCGCAGTTAAAATTATGATTCATTTTTTGGTTTATATATTATTACACTTTCGATCACGATAATAGGATGTTATGTGCGTAGTATACTATAATAAAAATTAGTTAGTACTCTGAAAGATTAATTATTGATAGTAACCAATATAACAATTAGAATAATGAAATTATTTATAATCATACATATAATTAACTATAAAATAATAATAATAATTTTATCAATGATTTTAGATCGTATTAAATAATTCACGAGCACTGGAAAAGGGTCAACTATATTCATTCCTGAAAAGTTTACTCGGCGAAGGGTTGTTAACTGCTTCAGGTATTTACATTAGTTTTTAATTTGCATATTTCAATATAATATGTATAATATTTAAGTTTTAAACATACATGGCTGTGTATAACTTCATCGTTAAATATTTAAAAAATAACGAATGAAAATGATATTGTAAGATATGTTTGAGTCGTTAATTTATACGAAAAGCATGTCAGTGCAAACACAGCTTATTGTAAAGCAGTCATGTTAATAATAACAATGGTTCTATTTTGTGTTATGGAAAGTCAAAAAGTGATTTTTGGATCAAAAATCAAATTTAACTCATCGTGGCAACTATGTAGTAACAACATAGATATCATTTATTATGTTGAATTCATTACATAAATCAGAACATTTTGTACTGATGATTGGTCACGTAGGAATTATATACGTATTCGATCGACACGTTGATAATATTACTTATATTATATTTGATAGTTCTAAAAGCTGGGCGTTGACGGGTTAACAAAATAAAGTTAAGCTACTTTTAACAAAGTTACATAAAAAGTTACTGTGGTTTTAAAAGTAACTTATAACACAACGAGTTATATTTTTTGGGATATGTAGGTATAGAATATAGATACTTAAATAAGTTAATTCATTTCAGTCGCATTAAGTTAATTTTTTTCTAAATATAAATCTTATTTAATATTTTGTTTAAAAAAAAATTATGGCTTTTATAGAAAAATAAAATAATAATGAGAAAATAAAAATATTATTTTACATTGTTATAATATGTATTGCACTTTTCTTCATATTAAATAGTAAACAATTTAATTGTCAGGTGTACTTTTTATAGATTTCATTAGGGATCAAAATCACATACATAAATACAAATGTATATTGAATTTCATAGACAATTATAATTTCAAATGTCTTGGAAATAATAAATAACGTACCTAGTTCGACATTTTTGCTGTGATTTCTTAAAAATTGAATAAGAATAATCTTGAGTGTTATTTTTTTTATACATTTTTTTACGTGTATATTATTTTTACAATTTATTTCTGTTAGGTGAGCGTAAATTACCTATACTGTTAATTTAACACTAATTTAATTGTTAATTTGACAAATTTGCTTACTATGGTTTTACCTGAAATGTAAATATTTGGTTAATAATAATAAAAAAAAAAAATCAACCGGATTTTTAATTAAGTTATGTTACTCTTTTTTGTTTAACTTGTAACTTTTACTAGTAAAAATAAAAGTAATTTTTAATTTTAATTTAATTATTTCCATATATTGAACTCGGTGAATTAAAAAATATAACTTGGCCACGTTCAAATTATTTCTCGTACGCATTGTCTAGTTTATGAGTTTGGCCATATTTTTTCTTCAAATACTCTATAAATTTTAATATAATACTGTATGTCATAACGCACAGGAAAATATAATAACGCTTACGAATTATAATTAGTATACCGATTATTTTCAGTGGACAGATGGCGAAAACACCGTCGTATTATATCGTATGCGTTCAACGTAAAGTTTTTAGAGCAGTTGTATCCAGTTTTCAATGAGAAAAATAAAATACTCGTAAAAAATCTTCGAAAAAATATAAACTCAACACAACCGTTTGACCTCTGGGATTATATTATATCGACTACATTCGATACCATATGCCGTAAGTATAAACACAGTCCTTTATATTATTATTATACCTTACACTTTAATAATAATAATAATGTATAAAGTATATAATATTATTAAGGTAAAAACCCTACCAATCTACTTACATCCCTACCGACGGGAAATTACGTATGTTTAGAGTTGTTGTTACACTGATCATTTTTTTTCTTTTTATTATTATTATTATTACCATCACAGAACGGAATAAAAAGTATACGACTCGACAATAGATTTTACTTTGTTTTATTTTTGTTGCAGAAACTGCAATGGATTACCGTATAAACGAAAAACACAATAAAACCGAATTTTTAGACCTCATGACAACGTAAGTGTGATAAATGTTCGACTGTAACGACTAGCCAATTATTGTACGAGCACCGTAATGTTTTAGGATCGCAGACCAACTCGTGAAGACCGTCAACAGACCGTATCTCTATCCGAGCTTGTTCTTTTCAATCTACAGGTCTATGAGCGGTCTTGGGGAAAAATTGAAATTGATCAACAAACTTCCGTTGCAAGTAAGTGACGACCAATAATGTCTAACTGAAAACATTTACGTCCATAATATAAATGTACTTAGGTACCTATACATAATTATGTATGCATATTGAATTTTATGTTTGCGATACTGTAGTTGATCAACGAAAAGAGAATCGACTTCCGTTCGAAAATAGTCGAGTCTGAATCGAGTCCCGAAGAGTTCACGAATGAAAAAAGTATACGAATAAAATTGTAAAAAGAAAATTTGAATGGTTTTAAAATTTAATTCGATTCGTTTTTTTTTTAGAAAATAAATTTAAAACGTTTATTGACACACTATTGGAGGCTTGCGAAAACGATCCCGATTTTACGAACGACGATGTCAGGGACGAAGTCATAACGATGATGTTCGCGGTAACAATAATATCAATCAAACATTGATGATTTAAATAGAATTTTTTTTATGATGATGTATATTGAAAACTTAGTCATATAACATAATATTATTTGTGTTTAAAGGGCAGTGACACAAACGCTACTACTGAATGTTTCTGCCTTTTGTTGTTGGCCATCCATCAAGACATTCAGGTAGGTACAACTATAACAATAGTAATATTTTTTCAAGATTTTCAAGAAGTCATCAGATACCTATGTACGCAAGTGTAGTATGGTTACACACAAGATCGAGTTATAATAACACCGATACGAGTGGATAAGCATATCCCAGTGGCGAAGCGTGTATAAACCAGACGGGTAGACAATTTTTTTTTTAAAAAATTTCTCAAACTGTGCATCAAGTTTTAAAAGAAAAGGGGCATTGGTCTTTACTTTGTAATTGGTATTCGCATATTGTAAAAAAAATAAGCGCAAGTACTATATAACCACCAATTTTAGATATCTATTAAATTTATTGAATCAGTAAAAAATTCCACCATTATGTAAAAAATCGAGCAAATTTAAATCTGGACCGCAATTTTTTATTGTATCAATAAAATATGATAAACTTGATATGTTTTAATTAAAAAAAGGTAAAAAGTAAAGGTAGCCACGACAGATAGGAATTCGTTAACAGCATTGTTACAAACTAATAAATTTATAATATATTCAAGTAAAATCGAGCTTTAGTGCATTTGAACGTGCAAGGATGATGGGGTTGGTGGGTTCGAGTATTAGTTATTGAACAATATTTTTTTTGTTTTTGAACCAAACTCGTTAACGTTGATTATCGGTTAGGACAACGGTTTTTGTTGTTATTTATTTTTTTTACTCAAACATATGAAAATCGTATGCATTTTCGTGTTCTCAGAACGAAGTATACGACGAAATTTACAACGTGGTAGGTGATAGCGATCGTGATTTGACTCCCGAGGATACCGCCAACTTTGTGTACTTGGAACAAGTGATCAAGGAAACTCTGAGGATGTATCCGACTATATCCGTGTTCACGAGACAGCTGGTAGAAGACATCAAAGTCAGTGAGTAATGCACACGTGCCACTTGTTTGCTGTTATTGTTTATCAAATTACGTCGTGCGATTTATATCATTGAAGAAGCAAGTTTTTAAAGGTTACCTATTCATAATATCATAAATTTTCGTAATCCCAAAAAACTAAATATTAAAATTTAAAATTTTTCCATATTTATGGATTTAATCCGGAGGACTAGACAGGAGAACAAAACCGGGTTTTGAAATGCTTATTGACACATGACGTTTAAAAAGTTATATAAAACAAATAATATTAAAAAAAAAGTCGATTTTTAGGACAAAAACAAAATTCAAAAACTGCCTATCGCGTTTTCAACCCTTTAGCTGTAGTTATCCGCTCGTCTCCATTGCTCTTATCACTTCTTATCCTTGTGATATATTCCCGTAATCCGTTATACAGCAATAGTTTCCGGACATTATTGGCCTCTGAAATTGTGTCCGATATTCAGAGGGTTCAGTTTGTTTCGAAAAAAACTTTCACTATTTGAAGGTGTTTGTTTTTAAAAGGCGAGGTGTCAGTTAACGTTATTAACTATTACTATTTACTATTATGTATAGTTATGTCACACGTTTGAATCGCGATCTTCCGATAGAGAAAGGTTAGATTAGGGTTTCTCCCGTACAATCTCCTCTGTGTATAACCGATTTAACCCTACCATCACATACTACCATGCACGCAAACGTATTTAAACCATATATACTATATAATACTAGCAAACTATGTCCTGCCGAGGGGCGCCAGCGTTACGATATCGCCGATTGTCACGCACCACTGCCCTCACCTGTACCCGAATCCCGAGGCGTTCAATCCGGACAACTTCAGCGTGGAGAACGTGGCCAAACGGCACAAGTACAGTTACATAGCGTTCAGCGGCGGCCCGAGGGGATGCATAGGTGAGTGTGCGCGACTGGCGAAAAACTTCGGAAAACTTTTTGGAGACTTTTGTTTTTTCACTGACAAAATTCTTATAAAATTAAATTTAATCGACGACTCAAAATCACGGTAATTCCGTCGAATTAGGATTAAATCCGCGTAGCCCCGAGACTTGTTGTATCCACAACTACTATATTATGTCTGCGCACGTTTTGCACTAGACGTCTGGCTGAATATTTTTGTTTTTAAATTTATTTTATAAGACATGTTTTATCGAGTACTGGTTATAATTGGCCCAGGGATATTATCCTTTAAACACCAAAATCAATAGTATACGCATATTTCTATGATTTGACAAAGTTCATTTTAAAACCGTGTTTTTAATTAATTAATCTTTTTTTTTTTATTGAAACTTAATAGGTATCTTATCTATTAGGATCGGTTTATTAACGATCATTACTCATGTCCACTTTCAAAATATGCAAATCTATGTATAAAATGTTTGTCATAAGCTTGAAATTACTATCTATTATGATTAACGACTCGTAAGGATTATTGATTCAAAAATATGAAAAGAGTAAAAATATAAAAATCCGTGTTCTAGTCGTACCTATAACATTTACGCGCACATCTTTTAGAAGTACGCGTTTCTTGTCCAAAACAAACATGCATTGCGCTCACTGTTTAATTTGTTTGTTCCGTGCATAAATCTATAGGTATGAAGTACGCAATGATATCGATGAAGCTGATGATCTCCGAAGTGTTGCGCAGCTTTAGCGTGCACACGCACATCAAACTGTCGGACATCCGGATAAAAATGAACGACGCATTCACACGAAAAGTCGGCGGATATCCGATCACCGTCCGGTCGAGGGACAGGAGACCGTCGTACGCCCGCCGCAACACTCGTGCCTTATGAATACGAAGAGATCGCCACTAGCTGTATAAAATATATTTCGAAACCCACACGCAATCGAATCGACTACTGAATCTACGTTGGAACTACTGTCTTTGAGATTTTTTCTCGCACACGCGTCTATTCACTACCGAAACACAATACTCATCGTTGTACGACGATTTAATTTTTCTTTCCAACAACATTAATTTTAATAATAATGATAATTATCATGGCACTGAGTGGTCCACGCCTAAATTTGTTACTTAACATTTAAGTTAAAAATAAATACAAAACTTTAAAGTGACAAAAAATTACGATTATGGTGAATAATAAAAAACTGAAGAAAATACAATATTTCATTGCGTCGTGTATACAATATTTAAAATGTAAATAAAAAATGTTGCTTATTTAGCGTTCACATATATTATTATGTTTTCTTTTTCTTTTGATGTACCTGAAGTCATATCATTCTTATTTATATAAAAATTTAACTGTATATAGATAACACTGACATGAATATTTGGTGAAAATTTCGAGTATTTACAGTGATTATTTTTTGAATTACAACCATATAAAAAAATTGATTTTGTCAAAAACTGGTTTTACGTAAAAATTCCCGTTTTTCTGTTACTTTTTTAGGGTTTTTCCTGACGCTTTTGAAAACTATTGGAAATTTTTTACTTTTGACCCCCCAATGTACCAACTTGATTCAATTTCCTAACAGAAACAGGTCTCAATTTTTAAAATCGAAACACTTTTACTGCTCCAAAACGTGATGACAGACACACAAAAAAAAAACACACATCATTATAAAATCAATACATTCATCACTTTGTTCAAAATCTAAAAAAGATTATTAAAATTTCAAGAAAATTGGTATATTCATGGTGATTTTTCAAGTAGGATTAACTTATGTAGTATTATAAAATCTGTTTTATGGAATTTTTAAGTATAGGAATTTACTCAAAAATTGCTTTTAAATTTTTGAATTTATTTGTATCTTTTAAGCATTTTAAGCGGTGTCCTATGGAGATATAAACTTCTTATTTAAAAATAAAAAAATAAGAGCCACTATGAAGTAAATTATGAAGTAGATAATATTTGCAATATTATTTTGTACGATATCCATATAGGTAATAACAATGAAAATAATTTTTTGAATTAATAAATAAAATAATGAAATTATATTTTAGTATAAGTATATATCCATATACCTATTACTATATATATTTATATCACTTAAAATTACATGAAAGCATACATGTAATATATTAAACTAATAACAGTTACATAATTTTGAAAAGTAATGTTTAATTGTAAGTTACGGTATTATTATGTATTTTATGAAAATTAATATTAAGCATTCAAAATCAAAAAAAAAAAAAAAAACTAAAATAATGAAACTTGAAGTTATTTATATTAACTATAATTAGCTGTATGTTTTTCCATCAATAAATATAATGTATAGGTAAGTAACTATTTAAATATTTACTATAAATTATTATATAATATTAATTCTTTTAGAGTTGAAAGAAGGGAATAAATTCAAAAACCCTTCAAAATATGTTAACAAATCTTCAAATTATTTTAAAAAACTTTCAACAACTAAAGTTATAATAGTTTTTTTTTTTTTCATAATTCGAACTTGGGTAAATCTTTAAAGACCAAATACTTATTAATACAATTAATTACTCAAATATAACATTCAAACAGAATAAGGTTTTTATTTTTATTTAAAATTTAAACATAGCTAGAGCCTAGAACGCAATTTTTTACATTGTTTACATATTATTTAAATGAAATAGTTTTATGCGATATTGCCATGAATTGAATATACTTTTTAAAAAAGAGGGAAAAGGACTAATCTCGGTTTAACACATTGCTAAGATTTATTGTAACATAATTTTTTTAGTTATTGTTATTTTGATTTAATTATTTTGTTTCCTCGTGATTGAAAATACTTTAAATACTATATTATAATAAACTTGGAATGCAATTTTCGTATAATTTTATCTCGTAGTTGTTACTTATTTAAAATTAAATTAATCGTTAATCTGATAAATTATTGTCGAGTTGTTTGGCGACCATACTAAGTCTCCATAATGCTTTGGATGGAAAAATGAGCAATACAAATTTTTAAATTCATTCGTAGTTGGTTTAATATTTTTAAACCACATACTCGTACCTAAGTTACAATTATTTAATAGACGAGCACGTGATATATATTTTTGCAGTTAAATAAAAAGTACCTATTGACTGACAAAGTAGGTATAAATCTTTTCATTTTACAATCTCGACGTAAACTATTTGATGGCTTGATTATCATCGACACGCAACACAAATAGGTATGTACTATTGTTTTAAGACATTCAGTAATATGAGTTTCTCGGTTTCCCATCGCATTAGCATTAGCAATTTCTATCTATACTATTTTAATTATTCCACGCATACCAATTTCAATCACGTGTAGTTATACAGTAGGTACAAACCTTAATATTAAAATAACTATTTTAAGTATTTTATGTTATTCACATTGTGATTATAAACAATAATACTTGACCATTTCCTTTAGGAGTACGTATAGACACTCTTATAAGTAATATACCGTTTGTTTAACTATAGTGAATAATACCCAGTATTGACTTTTTGCAAAAATTTTACTGTGGTTATTTACTGTTTTGCATGTAATAAACCAGTATAATATTAAAATGCGAATATACAATACAACATTTTTATATAATTTCAACATGATTAACAGCAACATTAATCTAATTGCCTATTGACTGTGTGACGAATACAATATTTTTTAATCATATCAGTATTTCACTTTTGACAGTCTTAAGTCTGTTTAAACGCGAATGTTCTAGCTCTAAATGTTATATGATTCTCTCCTAAACACAGTACCCCGTAACGGTTTGTCAAAATGTTTTCAAACGGTATAGATTTTAGGCGGATTTATCCAAACGAACTACCTACGTCTTAATTTTTAACGATTGATCTCGACGTATTAGCGTAGGTGAAACGTCAGTTACGGTTACACATTATTAGGGGTAGCGATACCGGCTTATCCCCCGTCGTCATACCGCGGTTACGCGACCCTGTGCTTTTACTAACAATATTATCGGAAAATACGGAATTGATCTCAGTGTCAAAATAAAGAGTACAAATATTGGTTTCAGATAAAAATTAGGTACTCGTTATCATACAATTACTCAAGTTGAAAAAACTAGGTTAGGTTAAAAATAGTTTTCATCGAAAAGGAGATCTAACGCGAAACATAGTATCTAAAATAAAGAAGCACATTTTAAGCCAAGTCAAACAACAGAAAACGAAAAGTTGATCAGTGAACAAAATAAATGACAAAATTCAAATTTTAACTATTCGTAAAAACTGTATGTTGTAATTTGTAAGCGTACATCGCATTGATATATTTTTATTATTAATCGTTCCGATTGACATTGGTGACTTGCTAATTTAATATTGGATTAGTCTATTATAATATAATTATTTTTATTGTTATTAGTTTATTTATTGATACATTGTTTACACGTGTGTATATACGGATGTGTTAGCCAGTGAAACTGCAATCGGTAAAGTGTGTTTAAACGTTTATTTTAGCACAGTTTTGCTATTAAAATGAAAAGTTTATCGGTACCAACTCGTAGACGTCCAAAATATCGTAGTGTTTGAAAAGCTTACGCTACATAATACATATTCCATAGTAACAAATTTTCGTGGTTTTAAATCGTACCTACTCGTGTTTTCGTAATAAACAATAACACGGTGTATAAAATATGATATAAATAATGGTAAGCTCGTGGCACAAAGCAGTCTCCCAACAGAACATAGTCGAAAAAAGCGAATAAGAACTTTCGCTAACTGTCGAGTCGCGGTCGATTTGCGTCATAAAATCTTAGACTAAGACGACCGTTTGTCTTATCATATTATTATATACCTACCTACCAAATAGTTCTATGTTTTATTATAGGTGCTCAGTGCTGTATAATATTAATTTTGTGAATAAAACTTTTAGAAATATATTCAGGTTCAGAGACAGACACTCATTTTGAAAAGTACCTATTTTAAATACGCATTTGAATAGTGAAAAAGGATTAATTGGTAATTTCAAGTATATTTTTTATAATTTTAACATAACGTTAACTTTATAAATTAACTGAACCAACTACCAAGTACATTTTTATGTTTATATTTATTTTAATTTTTTAATTTTTATACTTATGTCACTATGTGATTTAATGCAAAATATAAAACACATATAAATTAAAAAGAAAAATTATTTGATTTTAAACATAGCCACATTTTAATTATCGCTATCGTATAATATCTCGTCAATATGCCAAGAAACCCTCTCTGCAGTCTATTGCTTACTATGTAAATATAATATATAAATATGGAAAGATGTATTTATCTGGATACACTGTCGTTTTACACATTCAGATTTTACAAAAACATATTTTTATGAAAAAAACTATAATATTGTAAGCATTTTCATTAGGTTTTATATTTTTATAATGTCAACTTATAAGCGTTTAGATTTACAAAGTACCAATAATTTTTGGGTTATCTCTTGCATGTCGATAAATTGAACTACTTGAATGTTTGTTCAAATTACATCGTGAGTAGAGTTAAAAGTAAAATTAAAAATGAATACCTACTCTCAAAAAGTGTTTTTTTTTTCAAAAAAAACTTAAAATAGGGTATTATGTTTTATAGTCGTCCTTTAAACAAGTACCTGTGCATACGAACACAGTGTAAACGTATTATCCTACGAAATTAAACTCACACGCAATAAACGCGTTTAGACAAATAAACAAAATTAAAACGGCGTACCCTCCGCGTTTGCGTTATATTTTATAACTGACCTGTGGAGGCGGCGGAGGGGACGCTGACGGGCGGTCTGACGAAAGTAATACTGATCTGTTTATATACCGGACGGACTATACGGTGTATATATTATATATAGGACATAGGTATATATATCTACCGTAGAGGATTTTATCTTCTTATTTTTTTTTCTAAATAATTGTTATTTATGGCGATGAAAAATTTGTCCCGACGTACGCGGAGGGTTTATGGACGGGCAGGTGCTGAGGACGAGCACCGCGCAGGGGATCGAATAAAAGTCCATAAAACGCGGCCCTCGACGTGAAAACCGTCTAACGTTATATATAAGTTCTTCTTAAGAGATACTATATATACCTATATATAAAAATGAGCGTGTGACGAGAGCTGTGTGGGCATAGTACGACGACACCGAACGTTATTATTATACGGCATACATACATATATATATATATCCATTTATATGTGCGTAGGTATATACAGGAAGACTGTGCGACGACGAAGACGACCATGTCGCGTCGGCCTCTCCCACAGGACCTATGCTATCACTAGTCGTTACGGCGAAAGCGCGAGACCGCGCGTCGTCGACCGTCCTGCTCGTCCTGCGTGTCCTGTCGCCGTCGCGCTTCCCTTGCCGTCGTCACACCGCTTCTACGAGACGGCACACCGGTCACGACGGCGGTCTCCTCCGCCGGCCGGAACCGTTCCCCGCCGTCGCAGCTCCCCTAACCCCGATTTTCCGCATCCGGTCGACGATCGTTTTATTTTCCGTACACACACACACACACACACACACACACATATATATATATATGTAGCCGTACAACGCTATAATATAGGCCCCGACGCGAAACGTATACGTATTTCATCCTTATGCGGTCGCCACGAGATATAATAATATATAATGTTATGCGTTATAGCACACCTATACAGTGTGCAGGAATCCCTTAAGAAAACATCGCAGCTCTCTCGCGCGCGGGAGAGACGACGGCGGGCCGAGATTAAATCCTATGTAATAATATATAATATGATATATATATATATGTATTATGTACTTGTACGCGCGTATACATATATATATATATATATATATAATATTTGTACGTAAGAATACCGCCCCTCGCGTATTATATATATATATATATATATATTATAGTTTCTCGGCGAAATTTATGGCTCCGGTCTGCGAATGTCACGTCAAAGCAACGAGCCGCCGCCACACGAGAACGCGCGGACGCCCGCCGAGGCCGTTATCGCCACCGGCGGCGAGCGTTTAATCAACCGTACCATTGTTAGGTATACAACTGCGATACGTCAGACCGAGGTTGTTTTATACTCGTCCACACCCGCCGCCCACCACCCACACGCGCGTATTATATTCAGCGAGCATAATAATACGCGATATATACTCGCGTGTGCGCCGGCTATAATTTAATACTCTATATACCTATATGGTACGTATTATAGGTATATGTGCTCGTGTACGTGTATTATATTATGGTATGTGTTATATTATATTATATTATGCGACTTTCCGTCGCAGATCCGTATCGTCGAAACGCCATTGTAATATTTCGTCTACATAATATTTTGGTGAAACGATATTTTCGGGTACTCGATACTCTGCAGGGCTGCAACAAACGGTCTGATGATGGACTTTCCCGACCACGAATAGACGTATGGTTTTAAGTTCGCTGGGCCTGAATCACGTCGTAGGTACAATCACCGTGCTCGATGCGTAAATTCTCGCATTGGCGATCGATAGATAATCGCGTTATACGTCGATACCGATGTCACCTGTTCATAGAATTTTACCGCTGATAGAGACGTACGGTTATACAGGTGCATAATCATCGATATATTAAAACATCGAACGATTGGACAATATATTTAACGGTATTTTTATTCACGGCAGTTCGACTCGAAATGTATACGATGAACAATTATGGTTTCGAATACATCGTCGTCGTCAGTTACTTGATGTGTCCTCGAGATCAGACAAATCGACTTGTAAAATACTTCATGTCTATTAATTATTATCTAATACAAGCGACCAACAGCGGAATAAGGCGTGAGACCGGAAATTGATTTAACACTCGTGTGGTTATCGCGAAGGTACTATATTATTATTATTATACGTTCAACACTCGTATAATGACGTCGTAATCTTTTTTTTTATCGGTTTCTCAGATTTTATTACGGCTTGTTGTTTAACCGGTCAACGAGAACGATCCATCGGCTTATTATAGTCGTTTTATTACTATTTTTTTTCACACAATATAATGATCGTATATGTTCAAAGTAAAAATACATAAGTTTGCACATGGTTGTCAATAATTAGTTATAGAAATAAAAGAGACTTTATGAAATCTTTCTATGCATAAAGATCACGAGTCTTGATATGTATATTTATAGATTACACAAATAAAATTGACTTCACTGATTTTGACCAACATTTTTAGAATTTGTTTTTGGTGATAATATTAGAAAAGTTACCAATAAAAATATGCTATAGACAAATCTCAGACAGACCATATCGGTCAAATTATTTCACAAACCGAAGATACACATATTTGTCCAGGAATACTGACATCGAGATACACTCATATACGTGTACTACCGTAATTTATACTTGTTGATTTTTTGTAAGTAGAAGTCGAGTTTTACAGTTAGTATTAAGTTATAGTTATTTAGTTAGTTGTTTTGTAATGTAAGTTTCATTAATCTACAATTACCAAATAAAATTAAAAATAGTAATTAACCAATCATATTATAACTCATTGAAACCATCGAATTAAGACCAGTCAATTAATGTAAGTAATAAATTAGCATTTGGTAGTTTAAAATTGTTCGACACCTAACTCCTGATTTGAGTGAAATTTGTAACTATTAATGGTTTATAATTTAAGAAAAATCGACCAGTACTCATATTTTTTATGTTTGAAGGTGTAAGAATTTAACCTCCAAAGTAATATATTATTTATCCTTTTCAGATGATTATACGTATATGCGTGTAATTGGTGAACAGAACACGGTTAATAATAATAAGTGCTTAGCATTTTATATGGGATAACTAAATTACTGTTTATGATTACATCCACTCCCGTTAAAAAAAAAAAAAAAAATTGTAAATATGAAAAGTTTGTATTTTGTACCGTTCTGGGTTTATGAGTTATTATGACTTACGCGAGTTCTACTTTTAGTCATTTAGTTTTTTTTTTTTTTTGGTTTGATTTAAACACTTTTCTCAGAAAAAAAGCGACAACCACGTAAACGTAAACGTTGCTTAGAAGCTATTAATATCATATCAACTAGACTTGAGTAGATTAGGTTAGGTTAGGGTTTGTTATAACAATTAACAAGATAATAATATAATGCAATTGACTTTGTGTAGACTGTCAAATTGTGGTTGTCGCTCGTTGCTTTTCAGCAATAATATTGTTACTCGCCCCCGCATTTAGGCCTGGTGAACACACGTAGACGACGAGGGAGAATTGGCAAGTACAAATATTTTTTTTTTTCAAATAAATCACGCGTGATCTCGAACATTTGACACGTGACATTCGGTAGCACGCGCAGAATTCAGAAGTAAACGATGTAAACTTCGCGTATGCATGTATACTGTTAAATATGCAGTGTTAGTGGTTAGGGAAACAGCGGGGGTCGTAGAGTGGTAAGGTGGTAGTTTGGGTTATGACGGGTGACAAAGAGGGATAGCAGTACGTCGATCACTCGCACCGAAAGAACGCGGTGATTCGGAAAACACCAGTGGAGGTCGGTGGTTAAGGGGTGGGTGTCCGACGGGCGGATCCGATATTTGGGGTTGGGTTTGCGTAACAAGGTGCATCCCCCACCCGATCGTTGCTCATCTGAGACATAATATTATGCCAAGTCGTGGTTGTCACTGTGTGTTGGTATGTGTTGGGTAGGGGGTAGCGGTGACGAAAATCCGACGACGCTGTTACCGTTTCACTTACACTTACGCAGATCAATCCAAAATAATACTATGTTCCGGTGGCTAATTGTATATCACGTAGGTACCTATATATTATTTTTGTGTCTGAATTGGTTCATAGTAACAAATGGTTCTTGTAAAATGTTATTTTATTTCACTGTTTATTTATTGACAAAAAAAAAGTCATTATATAATGCCAAAAGCGATGTATACTTACTGTAATATTAATTGATACTCAGAATTCTAAGACAAAATTCTTAATATTACGAAAGTCGATACACGAGCGACCGATATATTTGAAAGACGAAACAATAATGTCTAATGTTGTGTTTTCGTTCAATACCATCTAGTAATATCAATATTAATACCACCACATATTTTGCATTTGATTTGATTTTGTATAGATTAAAAATTCAAAAAATAAATACTAAGTTTTACTTAAAGATACCTATACAATAATAATTATTATTTCTTACATTTTTTTTTTTTTTATAGGGGGTCTAAAGGAAAATTTGTCTATATCAATACGGTAGGTATTTTGAAAAAGTTTAAAAAAAGTTGGACGAGACCATTCGAGTTTACGGGCTATTTTAATTTAAAAATTGTCAGCGATCATATCATATTCTAAAAATATTGTGGTAAATTCAGAACAATAGTGAACTAGAGCAAAATTTGCTTCGTGATGATTTATTAAAAGTAGCCCTGGTTTTGAAAATGTGTTGGTCCAAAACTGGTAGAGAATAAAATTTGCCTCTCTATAAACCAGCCTAAACGGCAATTGCTGCATCACTGGCTACCATTAATTTGGATACAATAGCACAGTGGTGTGAATTGTGATTAAAGTTTTGCGTTTTATCAAAATCAATTTAAAATGAAAAAAATAGGGCATTGTTAGATTATTTGTTACTATACTTTTTGTAGTCGTCATCGCGCAGTGATAGATTTTCCTGGCTCAGAGGAATCGAATTTCTCGTAATACATAAAAACATAATAATATTTGAATATTATGTTGTATTGCGTTTCAAAATGCATATAAATCCATTTATTACGAATGCTGTTTTAGTAATATTTTATTAAATTTTTAATTTTAAGTTTCAACGTATAATGAAAAAGTTTTTATTACAATTTAACATAATATTTTTTTATTATACAGACAGAACTTAGGATCAATATGTTGCTCATTTTTTCATTGGTTTATGTTAACTTATAGTAAGTAAAAAAAAAAAAATGAAAACATATGAAAAACTTAATAACGATTAACATAGTATTTTAAACAAACTATGGGGAAAATTAAATTAATTTTTTTTTTTAACTCGTTAAGTTAACATTTTTTTTTTAAATTGAATATTTTATAGCTATACAAAAAAGATATATACAGAAAAAATAATACTTAAAAAAATATAATTGATAGACGCAACATATAGATAAAATAATTATTCTATAGTAAAATCTTACTAATTATAGTCATAAATTATTTAGGTTAATTTTTGATTAGTCGATTTGTAAGAGATTTAAACACAAACGTCACCTTAAACGTCTAAATTAATAAATACAAAATAAAATAAAATAATATTAATATTAATTAATTAGAAACTAATATACATAACTATTGGTGATATTGTAATATTGTTTGACGAAATTTGTATAGTAGTGTTTATATTTATATATCAGATTTATTTTTATCCTCACTGAAATCCAGTATAAGCGCATTCAAATCTTATTAAGTCCTAAAATAATCATTTGTTTAAAGCGAAACATAATTTTAAATCTATGGGTTTTATACTAGGAAAAATATTAATTTAACATGATTATAAAATTTATTAACTAATTTGTAACTGTATAATATAAATTTAAACCACTAGAGATTAAAAGTTAAAAGTTAAAAATAATAATAATAACAACGATATCTATAGTATTTTAGTATAAATCGTGTAAATCCATTCAAATGTTCATTCAATAAATAAATAAATAAATAAAAAAATGTTGTTACTTACGTTTATAAAATCATTAATTGGAAGCAATATATATATATTGTAATGACCGTATTGTACAGCTTATATTCCATATCAGAATTGTGTTCAATTTTTTTGTGTGCCATATTCTCTTTTGTCTGGGACCGTGTATTATCATACAGACAAGTTGTGTACGAAACGAGCACAGCTTACGTTAAAGAAACATCGTAAATGAAAAGACTCTTCGCGTTACGTACGGTGTTACAGTGATGGTATTATACGTCCTATAGACATATTGTATAAATTATCTACGGCTTTTCAATATATTGACTTTTGTCTGCTTACGATTTTATTCCAGACCACTATATATATTATTATGTGGTTGGAACGTAAAAATGCAGATCATATAATATATTCCACCAGTTGGTATATAGACGTAAAATAAGTTCGGTTTGTACATAATATATAAATAACAAAACGAAAAACGAATTGTTATAAAATTCAAATCCACCTCGTGACGATCGTTTCACACAGGCTTACTACTTTCGCACACATTACGCACAACCACAAACAATTGGTCTACGAAATGTAAAACATTAGAGTACAAAATTATGAAATATTAATAGTTAAATTTTCATGAGCGTTGTATACATCGAGATATGCAATAATATATATATTTTTAAGCAGAGATGGCAAACAATTTATTTTCACTACATTTATATTTCAAAACGAATAAAGTGAAACCGCATTCTTTATTTTTGTCCGATGCAAATCGAAACGAACGCCACTTTTTGCATTGTCGATGGTATATAATGTGATATTATTATTGAATTTGATTTATGTAATAGGAAAACGGTCACCGATCGTTATCGTCGTTAAATTGTCCTTAAATAACGAATGTATTAAGTTCTGTGTGTTTACAATTATTATTGATCGATATTTTCGATTGGAATAGAGAGTTGTCTCTTTTCGGAACTATAGAAAGATTTATCAGACATACTCACAGCCGTTTTATTTTTTTAATAGTTTATGTTTATTAAAATTCTGATTTGTAATTATAATTAAAGACTATAGCAAAAGACACAATTTTCACAAATTTTTGTGAAAGAAGAACTAAGATCTACTTAAAAAAAACCCTTTTGAAGAATCCATTTGTTTAAACGTTTAATGAAATCAGCAAAAGGTAGGCTCATATTATAATAACCATCACATCTACATCATTGGGGTTTTTATTGATTCCGCCGTTTTAATATAAATTCCGCCGAGCTTTTTTATTTATTGATTCCACCGGCTATCAGTTTTGCCGGAAATTTGTTTATGTTGATTCCGCTGACTGTATATTTTTTAATCAATAGTTTATCAATTTTTTTTTAAGTTTAATCAATAGTTAATTAATCAAAACCTAACCATAATTTGTTTTAAGATAAAATATAAACATTTCAAAAAATAATTCAAACATTTTTGTAAGTAAAATGTATTAAAATAGTAAATTTATGTTTTACAATTTATTTAGTTAACGCCAAAAGCAAAAATAAAATAAATAATAATAAATAATAATTAAAATTATTATTAAATTAATTTAAGCATTTTATATATTTTTTTTATTAAAACAAATAATTTACAAATATTAACCGGCGGAGATAGCCGGCGGAATCAATATACAAAAAACTTCGGCGAAGTCGTAGCCAGCACATTAATAGATTTTTCACAGGTAAAAAGGTTATTTTGGGGCAATCGATATGACCCCATCAATGGTCTATTAGCGGTGGTCGTGTGGTTAACAAACCTTAGCGCGTTAATGATATAAAAAAAAATCGCGCACAACCACTGACTTCTATGTAATACTATATAATTACAATATTATAGAAAAATATAAATTATAGGTTTTATAGGTATTAAAGTTTTGATTAAAATTAAGCGCAGGCTATCTAACGATTGAGAACGGTACCATTGAGAACGTTATTTTTGGTAATACGATTGAGAACGCTTGAGTTTTTTTTTTTCATCGTTGCCAAATGTAATGGACCGATAATATGAGCACAATAATCTGTTGATATTTATTGAACTTTTATCGAATTTTCCGGATGTTACTAGTAACTTAGATACAAGATACGAGAGAATTGAGAATGATGGTTAGATTAGATTTGCAGTTGTGCAGTTGTGCAGTTTGCGGTCGTTGTATAAACTATTCGTCAAAT
>VUJU01004415.1:0-18841 GCA_009835225.1 Aphis craccivora
AAGTTAGAGAGGCTTTAAAAACAAATGTTCTTATTATTTAAATCAGAGGTGTCCAACTTTTATGGAATTTTGATCGAGAATTATTTTTTTATTTGAGAAGGCAAATACAACGAATGGAACAGTCTTCAGTATTGCTCGTACTAACGTGTATGATAAATACTAGCAAGCTATAAGGATTTGTCTTTAATCTATATTAATATAGAATGCAGTGGAAAAGATATTTGAAAGTAATGAACACAGCTTAAGCCCAAATCTATAACGTATAATATAATGCTGTTGTTTAGAGTGTAGCTTCTTGCTCTTATTATTATTTTAAACGTTAATATGCAGTAATAACGATATATTATGCATGTTTGTGTGATGGCTATACTTAGCCAATTCCTTATTTAGATGACTTTAGTAAGTCTAGACTTTATTTTCGTAGGGGGTGTAGATGGAAACATATTTATTTGGAACCGTTAGACAAAATATATGCAAATATAAAAATTCAATACAATTTTCAAAACTTAACAATTTGTATAATAAATTGTAAATCATTATATAAGTACTTATTTCTCACATTTTAATGAAAAAAAAAAAATAATAAATTAACTGTAAATCATTTTGATCCTAAATATTATGAACTATATACATAATATATCATTATAGATCATGGATGTTCTAGAGTATATAATACGAGTTTAATGCAAAAAGCCAATTATGACTTAAAACAATTGTTATTTCCATTAAACAAGATGAAAATCTGTGCTTGTATAATTTATTAGAGAAAAAAATGTATTGTCATTAGAAAATATAAATTCATATACGTTTATATATTTTGAGGCCAAGTAATTCATTCACTGAGAAATCAAGCGGACAGTATAACTGTGATATTATTATCGTACATACACATTACACGGTAACGTATTGTTCAATCATCTGTGTATTTTATAATTTTATCAGTGTTCATTAAGTGCTTTGACAAATTATGTTGGTATAATTATGTTTACAATATTGGCAAGTTTATAACTTTAAATGTGGTTCCTCAATAAAAATTAAATTAAAATGATGGTTTTCTAAACCTTAATATTAATTTTAAAATTAATAAATAATTAAATGAAATACTTGAGGAAAAATGCAAAAAAAAACGGGTAATTGACTATCTACAATATATGTTTTGACAGTATAACTAGTTATTGAGTTTACTTGTTGAGCATAAAAAAAAACAACTCTAAGCAAAAATGTTACTAGCTTAAGTATAAATTACATTTTTTCCTTCGATTATTTTAATAAGTGATTATAATTTTTACCTAAATGTTGTTATTTGTAAATTAATAACTACGAGATTATCCAATTTACTATTAAAAATATACCTAAAATGTAATTATAATATTAGATTTTTTTCTAATTCAAAATGTTTCCTTAATATAAATACAAACTATTCTAAAACCAATTGTTCTGTGTGCATTTATTGCTACCTTCAAAATCTAAAATGTGTACATCACACAATTGTAAAACATTTATGTAGATAATTTAAATTCAGTAAAAAATTATTATTTAAATAATATAATTTAATATTATCTTCTAATTTTAAAACATTACTGGCTTATGAAATTCCATTTTCACGTTTTAAGGTTGATAAATATCATTTGAAATTAGTCTAAAATACATTTTCCATTCTTTTATTTTTTTTGTAAAAGGAATTGTTTTCTTTTACCTTGCAATACATAATACATACTGTATGTTAATAAAATGTGTATAATATAACGTAACAAATGTACACAGCTCAAGCTAAGAACATGAAATACATATTATTCCAGAAGTCCCACGGGTTCAATTATTTTCTCCTATAATAATTTATAGTATTTTCTTTATTATATATCCACGTTTGTAAAGACAATATACATTTAATTGTTATATTTTATCTAAACATATTGTCTAACTTTGATTATCTCAAAATGTTAAGTTTTATACTTAAATAAGATTCTTAAACTAAAATAATTTTATTTACAATAAACATAACATAATATAATACAATTAATTGATAATAATAATATAAGTCATTTTAAACAAATGTAACCTAAAAACAAAATAGGTTAATACAATAAATATTATCAGATTTTTGAGATATTTTTAATGTTGGTTTGTAATGTTCAGTCTATTATAAATTATAATACTAAAGTAACCACAAAATAAATATAAAATAATGAACTGACTTTTTATGGAAACAAATAAGTACCCAATAAGATTTGATATTTAATCGTATTATTATTTGTATTTGTTCTTATCGTAATTATTTTTATCAAATATCAAATAGACATTGAAGATAATAAATTGTACAACAAAATATTAATTATATATATATGTTTATGTTTTAAACAACAATTTATGTTGAAACAATTAATAATTTAAATATATTGTTGTAATATATTTAATAATATATAATAGTATATTAAAATTCTAAATATTTACTTTCACTGTGATCGTTCAGGCAACAAGATTTGGTTAAAGCAATTCCATACTTTTTATCGTTCTTGAATAATGCTTCGTTTCATAATATTTGAGTTACTACCAATATTATTTATTTAGCTATTGAACACTAAATATAGGTTAGTGCTTAGCTATAAATATATAAGATACCTTTTTTTTTTTATATTTTATTAATGTTATATAAGCATTATTTAATTGAAGTATTGTACTTTTTTAATTTGTTAAATAAATTGTTTTTATTTTTAAAAAATTGGGTAACTACCGCCACCATTAAAACCATTACAACCACATTATTGTCAAAATTAATCTATGGTGATTTAAAGTTTTAATAAACTATTAAAATAAAAAATATATGACTATGTATAATGTGATAAAATAATTATACTTTTGTTATTTTTATTTATTTATATTTTTTTATAGTAATTAATAAGAGTTAACCATCGTTTTAATTACATATTTCAAGAATAACTTTTAGAGCATTAAGTACTATGATTTAAAAATGTAGTAAAACAAAAAAAAAAAACATTCATTTAAGAAACTATTAATATTATTAGAAAAAGTTACATTCATTGGAGTGATATTCAGTGATACATTTTTCGTAGATACTGTATTTTTTAAATCAAATTGTTTTGAAATAAACATGTCTATTAGTATTAGGTATATAGAATTTAATTTTCAATAATTAAATATATATATATTATATACAAATAAGTATTACAGCTTTAAAAACACTTTATTTACGTATATTATTAAATGTTATAAGGTAAAAGAAAATAAACATATTATTCATAACTAGGTATCTATTATAGTTTATAACCATTTCTCCGCTATGAATTTATGTATGAATATGATAGTAAACCTTATAAATTTTATAGTTTGATTACATTTTTATTATTATTATTATTATTTCAAATTAAAAAACCAATTTTATTTTGTTTTATATTTCATTTTAATAACAAATATAACACGTCTTTTTGCAGAACATTTGCTAATGAGACAATCCAAATACTACCAGATAATCTAATAATAAAAAAAAAGAAACTATTGAATCCAACAACTATACATGTTTGAGTATTTGAATAATGAATGGTAAATATCACCAATATAGTCAGTCATAGAAAAATGTATGAAACCAACTATAGACATCTGTATAGATTTCTGAATCAAAAATGTGTGTTGAGCAATCATAATTCATAATAGCAAGCCGCCAAAGAAGGTGATCATTTGGATAAGGTATTAAAACCTAGAGTTTAAAATGTATAGCATATATCAAACCGCCGTAGAATGATGGAAATATCATAAATGAAAACTGTGTATTATGGAAGTGTGTATAAATGGATAGTGTACCTACACATTGACCGAGGGATTTAAATAGTATTTTAAACAAGTTTTTTTTGCATAATATTTTGGATTAATTGTAGGTATTAATAATAGTGAAAAATAAGTACCTAATATAATGTTATTAATTATAATTATATTATATTTTTAATATTTTAATATTATGTATATAATCATTATCATTATTTTTATTATTTCATAGTATAATAAAATTAATTACTTTTCTTTTAATGTGAACTTTCGATGCTATTCTACACAGCTTAGTAAAATAAATAACTAAAAATGCAGTAAAACAGACATTTACAGTTCTAAAAGTCATTCTAGTACATCATGTAAAGGTAGATAGGAAATGATTTAATATGTTGATAAATATTAACTTATTAACTAGTTTTGTATGGCATTGTGTCATCAATATTACGTAAATGTTTAATTAGTTTTATTATTATTATAATTATTTTTTTTTAAATATATTCGTAATGAAATAAAATGTAATAAAATTAATTATCATTGAAAAAAAATCAATATACAATAAATTATTAACAATAAAATTATAATTGTATATATATATATACATTTTTTTCCCATCAATGTTATATAATTGTTAATTTAAATTAAGTCAGTACAATATATTACATAAAATTAATAGGTTTATACTTGCGAAATTGTCCGACAATTGTTCACATTGCATGTAACGTATTTAGTATAGTATATGCTATATCCCCTTATTTATTATTACTATTTTTTTTTTCGCATGATAATATGTGTACATTAAAGTTCTGTAAAAAATTGGATGCCTGAACATTTTATCTCTTAAATATATATATGTATATTGTATACATTTATTTGTTTAACGTATTATGTAAAGTAGTATACATTATACATGGCTTAATAAGCACATGATACACAAATACATAGGTACTAAACGAATATTTTCCTGGTATACAATCCGAATTTGAATTCATCTTAGCACTCGGTCATAATACGTAATAAATGAAATATAATATTTATTTTAATGGCATATATGCATATTTTATTAAATATTTTATTAATAAATAAATGCATACTTATATTGACTGAGTTTGCAATTACTTTGTCAGCTCTATCATGGCCTTCAATTCTACCATGTCCTGGGGTCCATACATAAACCCAATATCCTTATTAGCTTTTGAAATTATTAATATGTTACATTTTTTAAATGCTAGAGTATTCCTTCAAGAAGGCCTATTTATTTTATTACGCAAATACTACCTACCTATTATGTTGAAATAGTAAGTTACGGTGACATCACCGTTAATGATTGCGATCTAATGTCTGTGTTAGTTTTGGAAGAATTTGTATAGATTTGTTGATAAAATATGAAAATTCCAAAATGTCATTAAATTTATTTTTATATACTATAGGCATATCATTTTTGTTTTAGTATTATTTGCAAATCTGGTATATATTATGAATTCTATAATTCTCTAAGGAGGCATTAAACTATCTATACATTCCTATTTGATAATAAAATGTTGATAAATACTGTTTAGAGATACTTTATTCATCATTTTTAAACATAATGGTTTTGTAAGATTAAAATTGGTAGAAAATAAAACAAAACGGTTTTTAATTACCTAAAATGTTGAATTCTCTGGAGTAGATGAAATACGATCAATGTAATTTGGAGATAACTCAATTCTACGAATATGAAAAGACGGTTCTTTAGTAATGGATAAAATGTTTGATATTTGGCTGCTTCGAAATGCTCAGGTTCTAACTTTTGGACCACTTTTATGAATAATTTAAATGTTTATTGTTAAAATATTTAAGTTATAATTGTTATACCAAACGTAACGTGTCTAATAATTTATTTTATATTTTTATGTAAATATTGCATTTATTATTATTATTTAATTTTATATTATAATACAATACATTGCACAATTAATATAATTATATTATGTAAGTATATACAATTAAATTTTGTTTTACAAATTATGCGAAAATATAATAAATAATAATAAAATACTAATTTAACAAGTAATAAAGACCGTGGTCATTAAATACTAAATAATAACATTTCGATAAAATGCTTATATGATGGCAACTCATAAATTATAGGTTTACAATATAAAAACAGCATACAAATAATAATATATGTTTTGAATTTGTTAAGTATTACTAATTCAACATCAAATAAATGTTTTATTAATGTTACCTATTAAAAATATAAATTAAGCATTCGTAAAGAATAGTTATTGTTATATGATTTATATATTACGTATAAAACACAATATATTACAATGATACTGTTATATAGTACCATAGATACTTATCTAATTCATATTTTGTTTGAAAGTACTAAAATATTTGTCATTGTGTCTATTTTGAATTACATAAAATAAATTTGATAGTTTTTCAATTATTTTTAAGTAATTTTGTTAGGTGCTATAAAGTTAATTAACATTAAACAGAAGAATTAATTTAATCACAATTGTAGTAGTATATGTATATTTTAATATAAATTAACTAAAAATATATGTGAAATAGTATATACTACCAAGTATGAAGTACTTAGTATTTCTTTATTTGCAATACCTATACTTATAACATAATGATACTACATTTCAGAAGTTAATATTTTTTATAACTATTTTAATTTTTTATTGTTTACTATACATAGGTACCTGGCTAACACTAATAACCACTATTGTCTTCAAAAAATCCTATATATATATACATTTTATCACTTAGATAATATTATAGGCTATTTATATAATATATTTTTTACAATGACAGAATTTTAGTTTTCATTTTAATAAAATATATTATTCATGTTTATCATGGAGATTTAGTATGTTTAATTGATGATCGTATTAAAATTCATTATCTACCCAACCTCCCTAAATTAGTAAATCCTTACGAGACACCTTGCATATAATACTATTTGAATTTAATAAAATTATTAAATTGAATATAATTTATAACAACAAATATTGACGTACATTATAATATATTGCATTGTTTAAAAACTTCAAAAAACTAGGTTCTGATATTACATAATACTATAATGCGCATTGTACAATTACATAGGTACCTATTAACTAGTTAATATTTAAATAATTATGTAGGAGATATCATTATAGTTTAAGCACAGTGACTTATAAAGAATATTAATATAATACGATTACATTTTTCTATATTTGGTAGGTGTTTTCATCGTGAAAAAAAGTTGATTATGTATTTTCGCGTAAGAAAATTGCAATTAAATAATACTTCGTATAGAGTGTTAAATATTTATCAGATCAAGTTCAAGCATGTGTTGGCTGTATTATTATAATAAATAAATATAGGTACCTACCACAAATGTCAAATTTAGTCGAAACAGAAAAATTCAAAGCTGAGGTCATTATTTATTTGTATTTCAATTTATATTGATTTCTTTTTGTAATCTAATAATAATATATAATACTGACATTTTTCATCTCACGGGTTGAGTTCCCACAACATGTGTTTGAATGCTGTCCGTTTTTTTTTTTTTTTTTTTTATACAGTAAACACACGCATAAACAGGTTCAAAACATTTGTGTACAAAAAATATTCTAATACAGTTTGTTGTTATCGTACAATATGACATTATTATATTAAAATCATTTCCTTGAATTCTGAAAAAATTTTCAACACGTTCTGGGAAAAGTAAAGGACAAAGTTATACCTATTAAGTTATATTATTATAATTTTTAAAGAATGCTAAAATAAACTTCATTGTATTCTATATACATTTTGATACCTACTCAATAATATTAGGTGAAAATGAAAGTATTAACTAAGTATATCAAAACTTGTATTGAAATCATTCATAGTTTATTGATTTGACATATTGTATTCACAATGTTGTATATTGCTACTTAAAAGTTAAAATTAATGATTTAACTCTGTTAATAAAGTAAAAAGTAAAAACATCTACAACAATGATTTAAATGTTTTTATTTATTTTATTTTATTTTTACCTTTAAATTGTATACTTATAATACGTATTATAGTATTTACTATATGTATAGCTTATACAATTACTAAAAATGAATTTCAAGGTCAAGATCTTCATACACATAGATTGTTTTCAAGTTTCTTTACAGAGTATATTTTAATCCTTATAATACCTCCGTTGTAAATTATTATAATCATCTTTTTTGAAATTGTTTTTATCATACACCCAATATATTGGATATATACGCTCTTAGTTTTTTAATGTGAATTGGGGAATATACGTATATTATATATTATGTATTTTTTAATTTTTTTTTATATTACAAATATTGTTTTATTTCCTGAATTTATTTGTTATTTTTTTATAATTTTTGTGTTGAACAAACTAAAACACAGTGTTTTAAAGTTTTTTATAATATAATATATTGACTTTATCATTTTTTCATTAATCTATTTATAAAATAATTAATTGTTCATATCATCTCAATCTACAACAAGGTTTGTAAAAATACTTTGTGTTCTTTTATTATCAATATTATCAAAAAAATTTGAGCACAACTGTAAACAATATTTTAAAAAAGAAAAGTGCCTAGTTAAAAATTCATAGAATTATAAATAATTTTCTGTAAACTCATAAATAATTTAGAAATAATATTAAATAACTTTTTAAAAATATTAATATTTGCTAATGACGTAATTTTAGGTATCAAATAACTAATAAATAACTATACTACACAGATATACATATTTAATTACAACATTAAAAATTATAATAATAATAGCAATAAAATTAACTATTAGACTATTCGACTTATCACAAAATTTGATCAAAAATATTCAACCATTTATAAATTATTATTAAATATTTAACAGTAAAAGAGAAAGATTCTTATTATTTTTTTTTTTTAAAGAGTAGTTTGTATCATCACAGGACAACCATTTTGTATACGTAGTATGAAAAATCACAAAAATTTTAAAATATGGTTTTTAAAAATTTTAAATTAAATAATAACATTATTAAATTAAAAAATAGGAGTGAATATACTTTCTATACAGATATATGTATATAAATATGTGTATATTTATTTAAAACAAAAATACATTTTATTGAATATATTGATCACTTATTCATATTGCTTATTTCTTACATAATAAAATAAAAATCTATTTAAATTTAAGTTTCACTATTTAAGACAAATGGAAAATATCTAAGAGTTTAAAAAGCGAAAAAATAAAAATAGTTTTTAATTAATAAAAATGGAGTATCAAGTAATATTACATAGACTATCGTGTAAAAGTATACAATAAGGAATGGCTTTCACCTATAAAATGCATGTACAAAAAAAATTGCCTCTAGAGACAAAGTGAAATTAATAATTCATTCTAGTGGTGTATTCCATGTTCGTGATGAAAATAATTGTAAGAAATAAAAATAAACGGAGACACGTCTTAGATGGTCATTGGATATTATATATAGAGGAAAAATTCACCATGTATATGGGTCCGCTAAAGGTGGTTATTTCAAAGATGAGAAAAAACCTAAAATTAATGTGTCACACAATCATACTATTTTAGATTCTAGAGTGAGTGATGAATGTATTGGTTTTATAATAATGTGTGTGCGTGTTGTTAGTTTTTGTATATGTGACGTCTCCATTGGGATCAATACAAATGGTTTAATCTTAAACTTTGAGGATGTTTCCTAGTAGAAAATCTTGCAACAGTTGGAATGTTAGTGTTAGGTATGTTTACTCAACACCAGTTTTCAACGTAATCGTTTTTTTTTTTTTTTTTTTTACTGCTGTTATTATTATTATTCCATTATAATTAAATGTAAAACAATTGAGGAGACTTGATTTATGTTTTTACTAAAAACTCGTATCCTACCGTTTAAAAACCAAGTAGGTGTATGAGATTAAAAAATAATAATATATTATATCGTTTTATTTTATACTTATCACTTATAAAAATAATATTTTATGAGCACAAACCTTTTCATAATACAAACATACAAATATAATATAATAACTAATATGTTAATTAATTTTCTTGTATGTTTTTTGACTTATAGCATTTAACTCTTATACTTGGAATGATACAGCGCACACAGACTGGATAGCTGATGACGTATTAACAGTTACGTATGAAGATGGCAAATGGAGTAAACCCTATTACGATTGTGGTGGTGGAAATATTTGGATGCTCACGTACACTGTACCATTTTTTGGCTACAAAGATGGAAAATATTTTTTCAAGTAAGTTTTTTTTTTCAAATTTATTTTTAAACATACAATATGTACTTTCCAGTAAATTAAAAAAAAAAAATGCATTTATACAATTTTGGTTATTACAAAAATTTAAATGACTTATAAAAATAGATTGTAGTATAGAAACTTCAAACATTTATAATAATAAAAATGAAAACCACAGATAGATTTATTTTAATATGTATGTTATAATAGGTATTCAAACTTCAATACAGCAATAGAAATATTTATCTAATATTTCTTTGCCCAGTTTTGTTTATCAAACATATTATAATTTTCTATAATAATGAGTCATAATATAATATGCCCGGCCACCAAATTTTTAATATTTAAATTTTAACTTAATTTTTTTTTTAGATAATTATGTGTTAAATTAATTTAATAGAAATATACCTAATATATACATATTGTAATCATTTTTTAAAAATATATTCCTTATTTTATTTCTCATTTCTGTATCATCAAAAATTGAAAAATTGAGATTAAGTGAATAATAAAAACCTTCTAAAATAAAAATGTTCTTATTTTTTTTGTAACTTTTTAAACATACGTACTAATATAATATTGATTGATTTAGTTTTATGTTTTGAATTGAAACTTAGCTTGCATCATGTCAAGCAAAAAATGTCTATCTCAGTCCAATTTTAATCAATTTTATATTGTGTTAAAAATGTTAAAATCCATTGCTATTATTGTAAGCAATTAAAATATGCTTTTAACCACCATGTTTTTTTCATAACTTTTTTTCTATAAATTTTATAAAATTTATTAAGACACGAAAGAGTAGTTGGTAAATAAAAACATATATTTAATATAATATATTAAACCTTATTAAATCAAATTATAAATTACAATCCATTATTAAAGGTAAGTAATACATTAAATATATTAAAAATATATTAATTAACAATTATTTTTCCGATATTTTCCTGATGTAAAAATATTCTAAACTTTATCGAATTTGAGTCACTTATTTCTATTTTTACAACTTTATAGATTTATTTTATTAAAAATAATAATCAATAAATACATATTAAATATTTAACAAATTTGATTTTTTCTATTATTTAAAATTATAGAATTGTTAATAAATACACCTAAAAAGTGTAAAAATCTATATGAGTGGTTTATAAAATTATACTTATAATCCTAAAATGCTGTATTTTTCTTTTAAGTAGTATAAATTATCTATCTGATGTTATATATTGTCAGAAAAGCTTAAAAAGTCTTAAAAGTTATTATGTTATGTAAGAATTATAACTAAAGTTAAAATATGATAAGTGATTATCTTACTGAAGTATAACAACACTTTTGTGTAAAAGAGTATTACAAGTAAAAACATTTTCCATAAATGTAAAAATATTTTAGTCCATTTATATATCATATAATATTATACACTATTAAGAACTTTATATGCGATATAAATAATAAAATATGATGATACAAAATTAAAATTATAAATAATTTCAAAGCTTTTTAACTTGTTTTAATATCTTATAAAAAGTTTCAGATCTAAGACTTTTTTTTAACGATGGTAATACAGTTGTTATGATTTATTAATCAAATAACGATTATTTGCTAAAATAATTTAACACGATTTAAATTTTACACTAAATTGTATTTTTATTTAATAAAATAATATATAAAACGGTTACAAATGTTCAATATATTATTCAAAATATCATTATCATTGCTATTGCCTGTAATTATTCATGTTTTTTTTATGTTATTCAAGTTGTCTTGAGTGTAGAATATATCAGATATTTATTGAGTTACCTATATTAATGTTTAACCGCATACACAAATGTAATTCATTCGATTTGCACATTGAAATCGTTGTAAACATTTTTGTTAACATATTAGTACATTGAAGTTAATTTTGTATTATTTACCACATTACTTGTTTGATAATAATAATAATTATTGAAACATAATAACAAAATACAAAATTGAATTTGATTGATAACAAATTATTATTATTAAGAAGTAATAAAATAACATAAAATATTTAAAGAATAGCACAGAAATTAAGTAATTAAATAACAAATATAATTTTTCCATTTTTTTTTTTTAATGATCATTTTTGTGATATAATATTGCTTATATGTCAGAAAATAAAACTTGAATTAACAAGGAAATTGTGTTTAATGATCAAGAATGTTTTCTTAGAATTATTTTTTAACCAACATCAAGCTCTATAAAACTGTAGTATGTTGTTAGTAGGCATAATAGATACATTATCATCGATTGTAAATCTGAGTAGAGAAAAGTGATAAAAAAATAATTGACTCGTTAAAGTTGTTTCATTTTATTTGTTTTTATTAAAGTTTTTATGATTTAAAAACTCTAATACTTTTTATTTGGAAATTGAGAGCATTCAAAAAAATCTCTTTTTTAAGATACCATCAATAATAATATGCAATTAACCATTAAATTATAACTTCAATTTTATTTTTATTATAATTTAGGCGTGTAAAGATAATATTTTCTTGCATTTATTCATTATTTGTCCTAATAGGTATACTTATATTTTTTACCAGCATAATTTCTTTAAAAAGTTAACTAACCTTTATATTTTAAATCTTTCATAGATGATTAGTTTTATCATAATATAAATTAAACTTAATACCAGAAGTACATACTATAAGCCACTGATAGATGAATGACAGCCCCTTTCGTTAAGTACAAAATATAACATTAATAATGGATATACTATTATTGATAAGAACATTATAATCAATATCTTATCGAATCCTGAAATTTTTTTTTTATATTAGGGTGATTTTAATATATTAATTTTCCAGAACAATTGATTTTCACTAATTAGAATTTCATAACATAATTTTGATGTGTGTAATAAATTTACAGCCATTAAACGAATACTATTACGATAAAAAATTATTTTTGATACGGATTTAAAATCTGAAATTATTAGTTTTAAAATAAAATTAAAATAAATATTTTAATGTACAAAAATTACTTATATTAAAATACTAGAATATTTTGGAGCTAAGAAATATCACTAGTTGCACTGGGATAAGTTAGTTAAAATTCAGAGATAGGTTTCTAAATCTCAAATAATATATAATAAAATGTGTATTTAATACTTCAAATTTAAAAAAATATGACATACCTAGTCAAAAACCAAAATATAATAATAGCCATACGATGTAATAATAAAGTATATTATTTACAAGTAGGTGTCGTATTCATACATTTTTTTAGCGTGAGATGTGATTTTTTAAATAACGGAAATTGCATGTCTTCTAATGATTGGCATTCAATTGTAAATATGAGACCCAACAAAATCAAAAAATTTTCAACAGCTATTTTATATTTACTTTATCCTGCTGGACAACCTAATAAGCACCATAGTTTAATAAATTATATTTTATAATTATTCTTATTTAAAAGCAACATTTTTTGATTTTAAAAATATAAATAGTTTTTTCGATTGAATATCTTAGATATTTTTTAATTGCGATCCTAATAAGTGTGTTTTGACAGGTTTTAATTGGTTAAGAGTATTAGCATAGCAACTTAAAATCTAATATACCATAAATAATTTTAGATTCGACACAACAAGTGTTAATTCAATTAAAATTAAGACAGATAAGTTAGTTAAGTATTCAAATATCTTTAAAAGGTAAAATTCACGTAATTGTTTTATTATATATTTTTTTTTTTTTTTTTATTGTTAACAGACTTTATTATGTAATTTTATTTTTTTTATTTCATGTCATAAAATGCCTGGATAATTAAAATTTCAAACATCATTTACTAATGTATAATAGTATAAATCTATATATATCTTGACAGTTATTTTCTTGAATCTATGTGTCGTGTATAAAAGGTAATTAAAACTCAGACAGAGAAGATAACTAAATTCAATAGTTGAATCTTAAAATATTATAAAAATTACCATCTAATTATTATTAATATTTTTAAGATATATATATTGTAAAAATATTAGTTTCAACTATATTATCATACAAAATAGATCAATACCATCAGCGCAGCATAGTATTTGCTTTTTTAAATACAATTATATTTTACAATTTAGTTGAATATTAATAAAAAAATTACTAAACCATTTGATCAAATATCAAAACTAAATATTATGTCAAATAAATAAGTACTTTTATAATTCATCACATCAAATTATTAGGTTTTATTCTTATTTAGATATTTTTTACTAGCTTTAAATATTAAAATCAGATTCGTCTTGTATTTATATTTAAATCTAATAGTAGAATCATTTGGTAAAAACAATAATAATTTTGTAACATTAAAAAAAAAAACAACATATTTTGAAATAAAAATAAAAATAATTTATTGATAGAAATAGGATTTTAATGATTTCAAAAAGTATACAATAAAATATAGAAAATTACACAAACAATGAAATAAATGTTTGCAAACAAAATTTATTAAACATTTAAATATTAAGTTTAATTTACAATTAACAAATATATGACATTTTTGAAAATAAACTAAAAAGTAAAAGATAAATAAAAATATTTTATTACTATAATAACTAAAGGTAGGATATTTATTATTATTTATTATCATTAAACTAATAAGTAATAACACTTGTTACAACAAAAACCCACCAATAATAATAATACAATTATTTTTTGAACAAATTTTCTTTAAAATTATTGTACAAAAACTACTAAAAATTACCTGTAATATAAACAAATGGCCTAAAAAGTTACAAATCAAAAAAATGTATTATTAACTAAAAATGCAAAATAAAATTTTTATATTATCCTGAATTAAGGGAGCATGAAACGAATTTTTAGCTATGATAGAATTTTATAAGATCAAAAGAAAAAAAATGCACAAGTCATCAACATTCTCTTTTTAGTTGTTAATTATATATTTTGTGTAACATTGGTGTTCGTTTTTCATAAACATTATGGAATCGGTTAACCAACATATTTTTTATTGTACAATATGTACAGTGAAAATTAATTTTAATTGTATTCCTATAATATTATTGGCTGCTTATAAACAAATCACTAAAATATAATTTTAGAATTTATTTTTTAATGTTTAATATTGAAAATAATTGTTTTTGTTTGGCACCTTCTCTCTAATAATTAATATCATAAAGGGTAGCATCATTATAAGAATATATTTTTTTAGTTACAATGTAACTCTTTTAAATCAAAAATATTAAACGTGGGCACTTTTATGTTAATATGAATTTTGATATACGTAATGAAATTTTTTAAATATGTAAATTAATTTTAAAGTATAACCTTGTGATACTAATACCATGAAATAATTTACAATGTTTTATGGTAAAGTGTTATTGACTCGAGCGCTTATGACAAAAATATAAAATATGGAATAAAAATATATCATTATAAAAATTAAATATTAATAATATAATAAACGAAATGTTTTCCACATAAACTAAATAAACCTAATGTAAAACGAATAGTAAATAAAAAATAACTACAATAGAAATATAAAAAAGCATATCAAAAAATGGCTACTTATTAAAATAGGCTAACCGAACTTCCTTGCAGAATGGTTTCTATGCACAAAAGGTATTATGCACCATTGAATTCAAATTTGACTCATTCATTATAGTTTCCACTCGTCATCTATTGTACTTGTACCTATATAATGTTTTATCACCTTAAACACATTACTATTATAACTCAGTATAAAACAATATTATATTTTAAATCCACAATTGCTGTGAAAAAAGTAGACCTTATTAGCCCGGCATATTGTTTTAATCGATTTATTGAAGAATGATTACAATTAATATATTACACTAACTTTTTATAGCAGTAAAATACTTCAGAATTCACTATTGATGGTGGATTCTTGTAACGAATTAGATTTAATTTTTATTATGGGGAGGGTGATTAATAGTAAAAATATATCCCATTTTTACCAAATACTAGTTCTAGAAATATTTAAAATTTACATCGTTTTTAAAATATTTTGGATCTTTTCTATGTTATTTATAGATATTTGTAATGCTTTACAATACAATTTTATTTTTATTTATCGATTAATATAAATAATACATTTTTGTCTATAACTTATTATTTGTATCCAAGTTTGGTTTTAAACAAATTTACTTTCAAGTAGAAATTTATATTTTTTCTAAAAATGTAACGAACCTATTACTTACAATTTTTTCAAATAATTTGTGTATCTGAGATATAAGATTACTCAATACAGAAACGAATCTGTAGTTTTTTATATGATTTATCCTCGTATTTTATATAAGTCAATAACTCATTATTTAAATTAACAATTAACTTGAAAGTATGATATTTTTAACGATAAGTTTTATATATATATAAATATATTATATTAAAAAACGTATTTTATTTCTAAGTTTTTTTTAAATTTGAACTGAAGCTTTATTAAAACATACATTTTCATTTCGCAGTTCATCAAGAATTTGAAGAATGACAAATTATTTAATAATTTCAGTTAATAAAATCATTAAATTAAACTAAAGAAACACTTTGATTATTAATATGTCAACGGTTATTTGTTGTCGACTTCATTCAATAGATTTATCACTAAACTAATAATAATAAAAAAAAAAAAATAAAACTTTAAAACATGATTGACACTAATATTATGGCTTATTATATATAGTTATTTATTAGTATATAATCTATTTTTATATTTGTTATATCATAATTTTCAGAGTTAATCATACTTTTATAACCAACTTATTACATTTTTAGTATGTTTTGGACTAAAAGACACTGTTTTAATTTATTTTTGAAATAATTTGTTTTAATAGTACTTGAAACCGTGGTAAATTTATTTTTATATTTTATATAATGTACTATTTTAAAACTATTTAGGTGTTAACTAACTTTTATGAATAAATTATACTTAGTGTGTACAGAACAAATTAAGCCACCTGTCATCCATTTGTATAATTTTTGTTTTTGTTTTTTTTTTTTTTTAATTGTTCCATTTTATTTTGTTCAATAAAATAAATTTTTACTATAAATGTATTAGTGGGTAAAATCGGATCATTTGATACATTAGATAAGTTAAGTTGGTTCAAAATGTCTTAATGGTTATTTAATATTTGATATTCATTTTTTTTATCACCTTATCAGGTCGATAAATGGAATAAATAACGAATAACAAATACAACAATATAGAACTTTATTTTTTTAGGAATTTCCTCTATGAACGAATTATAAAACATTAACTATACAATATTTCTATTCTTAATGCAATTTAAAGAAAATACTTAGGTTAATATTAAGCTATTTATACTAGGAACCTATTTCCATCATTTTATGGTATCCAGAAGTGGCGATCTTACAAGTATAATATATAACAATAACTATTATTTAATATATATGATTATTTTAAGTTAAACTTACCTTCTTACTAGAAGTTAAATAAATAGTTAATAAAATAATCATAAATATACATTTTGACTTACCGTTTTTACTCAGAATTAGTTTTAATAACTTACAATAATTTATCATTGAATTCAAATAAAACACATCCATTAGTTATTACAGTCACCTACTCAATAAAAAGGTACACCCGAAACTTATTATACGATCATTGTACGATATCGTACATATACATCTGAGCAACTTCTCTAGATTTTTTTTTTAATGTTTGGCTCTCATTTCCACTCAATAACCATAAACTTTAAAACAATATCTTTCATTGTGCAAATTCTAATGAATATAATGACGGTAATAATCATGAAAACAACTTCGAACTCCCATTAATTAAACTTAAATTTCCTATCTTTGTTTTTAATAAAACCAATGACTAGCATATTATTAAATCATATATTTTATATGATGGACAAGTCTCAATAACAACAATTATTCCACTAAATACTTTAAATTTTAAAAGCATTAACATCTTTGTGCCTATGAAATTAATATGATTATTTTTATCATATTTCAAATTAGCTACTTAAATTAATCATAATTTTAAATTCAAAATTTAATTGTCATATATAGTATATATATATTTAGATAAATAAAAGAAAATCCCAGACTGTATATATTTTGGAAAATTATAATATTACAGAAAAAATTTTCCGATAGCTAATTAAATTTATCTACTTGAAATAATGAGATGTTCCGACTTTAATAGTAATACGGTCTAGACTCATTTTTTAGTATTTAAACTATTAAATTAATGTAGGTAAATATTTAAGCGAAATGGCAATAATTGTAGCAAGCTATTAGGATAACCGATTGAAAAACAGTGTCATTACTTAAAAAGTCAATTGCACGTAAACTTACCTTGTTTTCAAGTATCAGGTGTTGAGCGATAAAACTGATACATTACAGGGATTTATCGATTCCTCCAATATAGCATTAATTTTACTTGTAACAATTTGACTAGCAATCTTAATAGTATATAATATATATTAATACAATTTATTGATATCGTCTACAAATATCGATTTCTATACCTATTAAATAATATCAAAAATATAGGTACCTTAATAATAAAAATAATTAATGTATAATAAACATAATATTCATACCCATAAAACAGATGACACAAGTACATATTAATAATACATATCTACAAAATAATACAATAGTTACTATTCGTTTAAATATTTTTTTTTTTTTTTTTTTATTTAAAATAATTTACAATCTATACAAAAATTAGTATAATAAGTAAATGTGATATCTTATAATGGTTAGTGACAGGAGATTAACATTTGTGTGCAGGCACTCAGCAGCACCACCCGATCGGGTACATTTTAAGTTATTGAATTTTTTTTTTTTTTTTTTTGTTTTTTTTTATTT
>VUJU01004416.1:1148-18838 GCA_009835225.1 Aphis craccivora
TTTCATTATTCTCTCCAGTAACTTCTTCATTTTCATTAACTGTATTTGTATGATTATCAACTGGAGGTTTTACGACATCTTTACTATTATTTTTATATAACTTTTCAGCTATTTTTTGATTTATTGCACTTTTCTAAACAAATGATAATATAAAGTATAATATATTTGTTAGCAATTTGTCATTAATTATAATACGGTCATATAGATTCAGTTATAGAGTTATTACTTTTACAATTATAAGTGATGTTTATTCAAGATAAGAATCTATTAATGAAAGTTAATATATACAATTGCATCTTCCGCTGCACTCTGCGACATTCTTGAAATCAAACTTGGTCTTGGTTTTTTGGGTACTGTCTGTGTTTTTGGAGAACGTTTTATAACTTGTGTGTGGTAAGCTGTGAAATAAAAAATAATGCCATGTTAATTAGTATATAAAGTAGAGTTATGTTATACAACACATGCTCATTGTATATATTTATATGATATCTATCATCTATGGCAACCGATAATTATTATATTGCTATTATTCGTTGGAAATGTTTAATAATCGTAATAATTTTATGAACGAAAAAAAAAGTCACAACTCACAGATGAAGACAGACAAGTCGTAGGTAACAGTAGTAGGTGATTAATTCATATATTTCAACCGTCCAAATTATTTCTATAGAATATTTCAATGATTCTATTTTCCGGTAAGTTGTTCTGCACTTCTGTACTCTACATAGGCTAGGCCACAGTTAGATGTTTCAGCAGTGGAAGAATCGATGTTTACGTAAGTGCATTTTTCTGTTCTTCGTAAGCTTAAATTTACTTTTTAGACTTAAAACAAATGTTTATATGTGTTGACGTTTATTTTCAAGCACGCAATGCATAGAAATACAAACCAGAACTTTTCGTTGTCTTTCGCCCCCTCGGTACTCAGGTCGTAGAATATTGTATATTTATATTTACCCATTACCCATGTAGATAATATCATACATTTTTAATCGACCTTATAGAATAGTAATCAATCCATATTTTATGTGCGGATTTTTATGTTCTATAGTACACTATTGGGTGACCACACGACTAGCAAGGGATGCCAAACCAGGGACTAAAATTAGGGTATTTTTCTACTGCAGCACACGCACACCTACCTAATTCCATACTCCAAAATATTTTTAAATAATAAACATAGCCTTAGTAGTACACATGCCACATTGCTACTGCAATGCCATGTTAATAGGTACCTTAAATTTTACAATATATGGTATAAATAATTAAAAAATTGAACCCCGGGAAAAAATGTTAATACGCTGAATAATATAGTACGTTAAATTTTACAATATATTATGGTATAAAATATTATATTATATGCAATATGACGTATTATTGTAACAGAATTATTCAAAAGTAAATTATATAAGTATGAAATATTAAAGTTTTAAGTTTTTAATATTTTAGACATAATTGCGCCAATGATTTGTAGCTGGGACTCAACTAACCTATTACCTTTTTATAGCTGGGACCCAACTTACCTACTACCATTTTATACCCGGGACTCAACTTGCCGCTTTCAAAACGAACCCAATTCACCTAGCTCCTTATATACCTACGATGTTTAGTGTGACACGACTTTTCCAGTTCTTAATTATAAGTATTAATATATTATGACATATATTTATCACACTTCCTATACCTGTGTGGAGTGGGTAGATATATATTGTATATTAGAGAGCCGATTTCACTCAAAAGGAGTTATACTGTTCTTCAAGCCCTTACAAGCAGTCTACCAGTCTACGTGCTACTATTGTTCTTAATCCAGTGTTAATTACCTATCAGTAAAAGGGTTTGTGATAATTTTTTCATTGTGAAGTGTAATATGTAGAGGCATGTAAAATCTCATAAGCAAATTAAATTTACATGTGGTAATTGCAAACAAGATTTCACCCGTCTAAGTAATCTGTCCGACCACATACACAGCAAAGCATGTATTTTATTCAATATTATATAGATATCATATTAGTGACTGATGACTATAATTTTATATATTTATACATATTTCCACAGGCATTATGAATTAATTTTACTATATTATAAGCTATACAATGAAAACCAATTAAATAACATGACAAAATGTTTATTTATATAAATTTATATAATGAATTATTACATTTATTGTTATTTATTACAAGTATCAAACTTATATAATAAAACGCTAAAGTTTTGCCAAACCGCCGACGGCTGCGCCACCCATTCTATAGTAGAACTATCAATCGAAAAATTCGTTCCCCCGCGTCGTTTCGTTTTCGAAACGTTTTTTTCTAAAATTTTCCCGACGTTTTTCCGCTTCTCGACCGTATACGCGTTGGAGTAGAGCGTATCGTTTAATCGCTACACCGAATTATAGAATAACAAACTAATATATTATGTTATAATAGCTAAATAGCATATAATAGTCATCACTCATCACTCTCGAGAACGTTTAATACGCTCACTATCGAGCTAATCCGATATAACAATGTATATAATATATTATATATACCTATATACTATGTACGCGAGACAAAATTTTATAAGCTCAACGCGGGTATACGTGTAAAATAATTATTATATTATTATATATATGTAATATAATACGAAGCTACGCGGACTCGATATTTTGATAAATACGTGTATGAATACGGTAACTTTTTAATTTTTATGTACACGAAGATAATTAATTCGGGTGATTCTAATTTTGGTTGTTTGTTTTTACCCAAGTAGGTCTGAACGATGCCAACCAAAAAAGATGCTGCATCTACAGCAGTATCAATTTTTGTCACATCACGTGTTCTGATGTCTTGACTATAGTTAATTGACATGTTCACTTTTTTACTTCATCAATTAATTCAAATAAAGTGAAATTTGTTAAATTAATAAATTCACTTTGGATTTTCTTTGGTTCCTTTAAAATATAAAAAATTAAATTTAAGTTAAAATCACAAAAATATTTAACTATCATTTAACCGGCTAAATTCTACCGGTTAATTAGACACTTTACCGGGTATCGCAGTGCACACGAATTGCGTACCAAGTCTGGTAAAGAACCTATTCCCCGATCCTAGTACGTTTCAGCGCGGGGGGCGAAGCCAAAACAAAAAAAATATAAAAATATTTTTAACGATTTTTATCTGATTCAGTGCGAGGCTGAAATGTTCATAAGTTTTAACATCACTATTTAAAACAACGTTACGAAATCTCTTCTGTAAAATGTGATCATAATCTGATAATCATAATAATATTATAAGAAGTTTTTTACTTATAAATTTATAAATAAATCATAACACCGCCATTGAGCGTGTACTGTACTACTTTAGTACTGGTTATGCCTATAAGTTCAGCTGTCATGCATATATCCTGAACCATTTTATTCCAATACGTTTATTTTCTGAAACCCCTTTTTTTCATGTTACAAAAATTTAAATTAAGTACGAGGAGGAAATTCTTGATTAGAAAATCTATGACGTCTCCGGATGATACTCAATAATTCCAAGTAGAAGTTTTTACCGTAAACTGTCACGGAGAAGACGAAAAATTTCGAGAGTAAAATGCAAAAATCGTAAAAAATGTTTTTACCAATTTTCGCCAAAAAGCCAAATACATCTTGATGGACTTATTACTCCTATAAACTCACTCAATGTCTTTTGACCATATATATTTGAATTTTTCTTATCTTTAATAAAATTTTTTATTTACATTATCATTAGTATAACTTAAGGATAACATAAGGTGTGAGAGCTGGTATTTATATTAAATGATTAATATATTTTCACATTTATTCTATAATTTAATTATTATATAACATATTCATAAACATATTGGAGTTCAACAACACGTTTTTAATAAAAAAAAAATAAATATTACAAATAATTCAAAGTAGCTTGAATGATATTTAATATAATACACAACAAGCAACAATATGATGTGATTTGGATATAATAACATTCAATATTATCAAAATTGATATTTTAATAACATCATTGACTATTGGTAAAACCTCATTAATAATAATAATAAAACACAAAATTGTTGTCACAATTTATTATAGAATAAAAATAATAAAACTTAAATTGTCAAGCCCGTCCGTTGAATAACAATCAGACTGATCGATCAATACTTACAAAAACAATAAAAATATGCCCTGCAGCGAATGGCATGGCGTACTGCTTGCGATTAATCAAGTAACGTGCTGGAGCAAGTACCGGGCTCTGCCACTAGTTTTTGGATGGGTGACCACCCGGGAATTGTAGTGTTAAATCCTTGCCACGCATACACGTATCTAACCAACTGTACCCTCCCCCACGGCCCCACAGTAAAAAAAAAACAGCTAATGGTCATAGTTGCCGGACTTAAAAAAAAAATGATAATAGCTTGTTAATCCTTGACAGGAATAATAAATATTAAAATTTGTATTGTTGTCTATGGCCACAAACAATAATAATTATCAATGAAGAAAACGTGGTTTTAAAACACAAATGACAATAAATTAACAAGACTTGCACACACTAATGTGCAATAATGTGTTACTTAAAAAAAACAAACGGCCATACAAAAAGACCGTTCATTACACTCGCCATTCGACAGCGGAAAGAATCGCTTAATGCCTGGTATCACTGAAATAAATAAACTTGTCTGTGGAGTGAACAAGAATATTTTAATAAAAAAAAATAAAATATAATGTTTATATAGGTACTTAGTAAAAGACTATATTTTACAGACGTAGTTATACTATTACCTATTGGTAAAGAAATGAGTAAAATCATAATATTAAAATTATAATTATTGTGAATTGTTTATACTTAATATAACAGAACTGTATGATAAAAAATATTGAACATAAATACATAATATTAATAAATTTGTGTTTCTTTATCCAAATCCAACTTCGTTTTTGTACAATCAATTATCTGAATATTATACACAATTAAAAATGAAGAAAGTGACTAATAAATATGATAAATAATTAACTGAAATAACTCATGCTTGGAATTCAAGCAAGCACCAAACATTTTTAAAAAAACAATTTTTTCAGTCCCGGAGATGTCAAAATAAGTGCTCTATAATATCTATAATAAAAATATTCCACTAAAACTAAGACTTTGATTCATCATTCGCCTAAAATAAACTATTATCACAATCAAGAATAGGTAATTCTATAATTACTGTATTGCATTTCGCATCAAAAAATTGAACCAAAATACTTGTTTCGTAACTTTTGATCAGGTACTGTATAATATTATACAGTAAAGCTATATAGGTACTATGAATATTATAGCAATTTACTTGTAAACCTCGTGATATAATAGTGAAAAGTTCAAATTTATCAAATGGGTTGGGAAGTTTTCATTTACTTATGTAGTTATGTCATAACATGGGGTTGCGTAGGATATCTGGATATATTATCATGAAAGAGAGTGGTTTAAAGAACGATTTAAGTGGTCATGCATACATGATATACAATTATACATGCATATTGCATACTCTAGAACTGAGAGAGGACATACGTTGTCACATTGGTTTATTTGGACCTATCAAATATCATTCATTTAATTGCTAATTAAAAATAAACTAACTTAACTAGTTAAACATTTTTATCGACACTTCAAAAAAAAAAAAAAAAAAATTATTCATTCAAACTGAATCATTATTGATTCCAAATTTCGAAAAACGTTGAAATCAGAAACATTAGAACCTAAAATAATTCAAGAAGCGTTTAATAAAAAAATTAAAATTTATTATTTTGTATTATTAAATATTAGAGTATAAAATGATTAAATTATATATTATTTTGTATAATGTAGTGTGTTTAAATAGGTACAGCTTATTGTTCTCAATGTTCTATTTTTCTTTGAATTACTAAAAAAAATATGTAAGTGGTAACAAGTAACGTAAAATGTCGGGGTTGTTGCGGGAGGAATACAGTCAGGCGGAGTAGGTACGGGGGTAAATATACATCACACATTCACACACGTAGTGGATCAAGCGGTAGGTACTAGGTGGCGGGGTAAATATATCCTTATTCTAAATAGACGATTATGGTAATAGATTACCTTAAACAGATATAAATCATACCCAATGACGCTAAAACATACGCCAACAGTTACAGTGCATACTAACACGATCAAATTTGGTGGTATAGGAGAGATTGACAGTTGGTATTTTACAACGATTTCAAATTGTGTCAGTAATTTCACAGATACATCTAAAATATAGTCAAACTTCATCTGTCGAATAATAAAATTCTATAATTTTTAATGGAAAAATTAGGATAAATCGGCTATATTTAGCATTTTAGCAACAAAAAATATAAAAATTATAAAAGGGCGGCAATGCGATTTATTATAATATTATACTCTGTTCCATTAAGAGCTCACCGGGCGTGGGCGGCGGACGAAAACTGGTCGATTCTCTAGCATGCTAAAGTGCCTCTAGCTACCACGGTGCGTCCAGGCGGCTGCACGGTGCATCGTTTATATTAATTTATGGTAATATTTTGGATTGTTTTAAAAAACTACAGCAGTCTTCTACTATTTGATTTTTTCGTTGTTCTTTGATTATTTCGATATCCTTAATAATTTTTTCCTGTCCTTTTGCTGAAAAAAAAAGAAAGTATTGAATTACTTTTATAAGATATTTTTAATTAAAATATATTTCATTGTATTATATTTATTTAACTACATAAAGCACTAACCTATATCGTTTAATTTTTATTATAGGTATTCATTTTATATATTATTATTTTTATCATAAAATTTTATTTTATTGTTATTTTTGTTCTTTCTATGTTTTTTTTTTTATATTTGCTTTTTCCAATTCTGATAAGGATCTAACATAGTCTTCAAGGTCAAAATCTGTTAAATGATGTAACATAATAAAAAAGGATTAGATAATAATATATTGAAGTCTTAAATAGGTACAAATGTACAATGGTCAATGACTGAGACTAATTAAACATCATTTTGTTTTATTCAACTATACTCTGTTCAGGACGTTCAGGTTAAGAGTTCCCTAACTCGCGCATACATATCGAGCCGCTTACAGCTTTTGTCATGATTGGTCGGCATTTTACGATGTATGCGATACATGCGTGAATTATAGAACTTTAGTTAGAATTAGTTATTAAACATCAATTTATTCTATGATAAGACGTCGTGTTCGTGATAGCATTATCAGTAGCAATAACACACTAGGATGAAGCGGTTGCCAACTCATTCGGTTGGTTTTTAACCTCAAATGGTGACGTCATGTTGCCGGCTTGTCATTATTTACTGGTAAATAATAATAAAATATACAGTTTATGTTTTACGTATACGGTATACGTGTTCAAATAGTGTTGCTACTATAACTATAGATTAGAAATAAGTACCATGTCGCCCGGTCTGTAAACCGTGAAGTAGAAAATTAATATAATACCTATAGATAATAATTATAATAATTAATTAATAATATATGACGATGGTGGACGGTGACCTTTAATCTTCGTTCTTCGGTGCGTCAAATTTGTTCCATCGAACTATCGCGATCCATGTGAATAAACTTCTATCCCGTGGACCCTGATGTTAATATGAAGACGTTGCTCACCAACCCAGCCGGATGGAAAAGTCTCATCACGTTCGCCATCCTCTTCCTGGCATGGGTGTCCGGGTTCTCCGCTCGGCTGTTTGCCGTTATACGATTCGAAAGCATCATCCACGAATTCGACCCATGGTGAGTACCTGTGGAACTGTGGTCCGACCAACTTACAGCCACGTACATAAATACATAATATCCCAGCATTCATAGCATCATTAATTATTCATCACTAAGATTCTCGCTTATTACAGGTTCAATTACCGTGCAACAGCATATATGGTCGAACATGGTTTTTATAATTTTCTGAACTGGTTTGACGAAAGAGCATGGTATCCACTTGGCAGAATTGTTGGTGGTACGGTCTATCCAGGACTGATGGTCACGTCCGGTGCTATACACCATGTCTTGCATGCGTTAAATATTCCTGTACATATCAGAGATATTTGCGTATTTTTAGCACCCATATTCAGGTAAAAGACATTAGGTTACTGAAGCTAATGTTCATAGTATTATATTATATCCTTAAACTTCATTTGTTTTCAATATATTATGTTAAATTTGTTTTCAGAAAAAAAATAACTAAATAAGAGTATGTTGTTATATTTACCTATTTTATATTTCATTTTTATAAGTTGTTTGAAATATTATATTGTCAAATTTATTTACAGTAAATGATTTTATTTTAAATTGTAGTTTCGGTTCTAGTTTCACACTTACTAAGATAATGTAACTAATGAAGTAATGAGAAATGACTAAAACGCGACTTTAAAAACCTTTAAAATATTTACCTTACCTATTTGTTATTTTTGTTATAAACAGTGTTGAATCCAGATAATTTCTCTGGGAGGCTCACTTTTTTTTCATTGGTGAATGGTGATACATGATTTTAGTATTGTGCATTTAATAAATAGGTACATTTTGTTGAAAGTTGTATTTGTCAGGGGAGGCGAAAGAAATTGCAGGGGGGGCATCCACCCCCCCCTGAAGTATACCTGGATTCAACACTGGTTATAAATAGGTACAAAGTAATTTGTTGTTATAAAGTTTTATTGGGGTTTCATTGTAATAATGATCTTTCAGCTTTTATTTCATTTCTTCTTTTTACTTTCTTACAGTACATTGAGTATTTAAATATTAGGAAGGAATGAGCTATCAAAAAGTTAATTAGAGAAGTGATCACAATAGTATACTTTAATTTGCTTAAACTGTATTTATTATTAATTACTTGATTATATTTAATAATATATTATGTATGTGTTATTATTGTTTTTTTTTTTTTTTTTACTTTGAATAATTCTGCACCAAGTGCAATTATCTATTGATTTAAAAGCATGCTTGCCAAAAAACAAATCTCAACTACATAGATAACTTTATGATAAATTAATATTAATATTTCTCCTCTTTTGTATACTTATTTAAATGTTTAATATATTAAGTGTTTAACTTTTTATTTTGTGTATTATAGTGGTATGACAGCAATATCAACATATTTCCTGACCAAAGAACTTTGGTCTCCAGGTGCTGGATTGTTTGCATGTTGTTTTATTGCTATTGTACCTGGTTATATTAGTCGATCAGTAGCTGGAAGTTATGACAATGAAGGAATTGCTATATTTGCTCTACAATTTACTTATTATCTTTGGGTAAGTAATCATATATTTCTAAGATTTTATTAAAAATTATTATTTAAGTGTCATCTTAAAGTATATTGATTTATTTTGCTTTAAACTGTTATTTAATATACCAAAATAAAAATATCAAAACATTTATCTACGTAATATGTATAAATATAATTTTAAATTCTAGGTGAAATCTGTTAAAACTGGTTCAGTTTTTTGGTCAGTGCTTACAGCTCTTTCTTATTTCTATATGGTAAGTTATTAATGGTAGTTATCGATCAAAAAATCCAGAGACACTAAGTCTGAATAAAATGCAAATTTATAATTTAATGAATATAGTCAATAGAAAAATATAAGTCAAATCTTATTTATCTTTTTCCTTTTAAAATCAATGGTTTAAATAATTTGAATTTTTTACTTTTTGTCCACCATTAAAAAATTGAGTCCAGATTTTTTGTCTAAGATTTATTATAATTAATTATTATTTCTGAAAATGTAATTAATTTTTTTATTAATTATTTAGGTATCAGCTTGGGGTGGATATGTATTCATTATAAACTTGATTCCCCTTCATGTATTTTTATTGCTGATCATGGGCCGTTATTCATATCGTTTATTCACAAGTTACACAGTTTTTTACATACTTGGTTTGGTTTTGAGTATGCAAATCCCTTTTGTTGGTTTCCAACCTATTAGGACTAGTGAGCACATGGCAGCATCTGGAGTATTTGCTTTAGTCATGGCTGCTGGAGCATTTAATTACATTCAAACTCGTATCACTAAGGCTGAGTTCAAATTCATTTTTATATTTGCAACACTAGTCACGTCTGGTATTGTGTTATTAGCTGTGGTTGGTCTAACTTGGGCTGGAGTTATTGCACCGTGGAGTGGAAGGTACGTTTTTTAGTTATTTTAAACAATCAACTTAAGTTTATGTCAAAAATACTCAAACTATATCTCAATCTTAAAATATTTGTATTATGCTGATAAAATTATTGTTTGTTCTTTATAGATTCTATTCCCTATGGGATACAACATATGCCAAGATACATATACCAATTATTGCCTCAGTATCTGAGCATCAGCCAACAACATGGTTTAGCTTTTTCTTTGATCTCCACATACTTGTTTGTATATTCCCTGCTGGATTATGGTATTGTATTCAAGAATATAATGACGAACGACTTTTTGGTATGAATTTACATAATAACTTACCTATATAGTCATAATATTCATTCATTTATTTTTTTTATTTAGTGGTTTTGTATGCCTTGAGTGCTGTGTATTTTGCCGGTGTTATGGTCCGATTAATGTTAACTTTAACACCAGCTGTATGTATTCTTAGTGGCATTGCCTTTTCCAAAATTTTCGAAAATTTTTTGAAAGAAGAAAGTTCAGTAACTAACAATGGAACAAAAGCAGTTGAAGAAAAACAGCCTGCTAAAGACAAGACTCCTTCTAAATCGTCACAAGTAATTACTTGTGTATTATTTTATAAATTTGGTTGTGTAGTTATTTTTATACTTTTTATTATATTCATATTATTTTATGTACTTAATTTTTGATATCTTCATATATACCTACCAATTGATCCATTTAATATAATTCACTAATTATTTTAAATCTATTAGGTAATGTTTTTAAAAAAAATTTCACATAATTTTATATCATTAAAAACCCTTACATTTTTTACTTTTTGATTTATTATTCCAAAGCAGAATATCTTACTTATTTTTTATGTGCATTATAATATGAATTATAAGTATTTAAAGTTAAGATGTGGATAGGTCACAAAATATTGGTCTTTTACTTCGCTCATATGAACTTAACTACTTATAACTAAAAAAACTACTTATTTGAAATTTCTTTTTTACAGTTCGAAAAACTTTAAACATTTTTCAGCTTTTTTAATTTAAAATGTTGTTAATCAAATTAGTAAAAATATATAAAGTTTTTAAAAAGGAAATTTATGTGATTAAATTTAGTATCAACTCTGTTATGTAATTAATGTTGAGGTTAAATTGAGGTTTTTTTGTACATTTAAATTATAGTTGCCTGTGGACTGGTTGTACAAGGTGTATTATTGGAAAGAGTAATAGGTGTGTGAATTCTTGAATTCTTTCTAATTGGTTTCCATTGTGAAAATTTAAAAATACTATTTTGTGTTTTTTATATAAATATATATATTATATAGGTACAGATTTTTTCTTTTACGCGCATATTATACGAAAATAATAGGACATAGAGCTAAAGAAGTTTTGTTATATATCACTAAATTTGATTTATTTATTTTATTATAGTCATCAAGTTCTGGCTCTGGAAAAAATAAAAAGAAGCCACCAACAATTGCTTCATTGAACAATGATAATAGTAATGGAGAAGGTGTTGGATCAAATATTAGAAGTATTGTAACTATTTCTATGTTACTTGTACTAATGATGTTTGTTGTTCACTGTACATGGGTTACCAGTAATGCATACTCTAGTCCTAGTATTGTATTAGCATCATTCAGTAATGATGGGTAAGATGTTTGTATACCTAATATATATTTTTGAATAATTACTGTCTATTTTTGCTTACAACTTATCCTAAATTAATAAAATCTATTCATAATTGTTTGATTAGATCTCGTCAAATATTAGATGATTTTCGTGAAGCATACTATTGGCTGTCCCAAAACACTGACAATGATGCCCGTATTATGTCTTGGTGGGACTATGGCTATCAAATTGCTGGAATGGCAAATCGTACAACGTTAGTTGATAATAATACTTGGAACAATAGTCATATAGCACTTGTTGGCAAGGCGATGTCATCAACCGAGCCAAAAGCATATGAAATAATGACATCACTTGATGTTGATTATGTCCTTGTTATATTTGGTGGTGTAATTGGATACTCAGGTGACGACATCAATAAATTCTTATGGATGGTTCGGATTGCTGAAGGTGAACATCCGAAAGACATAAGGGTAAAAATAATTGTTGATTTATTATTATTTTGATTTTAAATTATAAAATTGGTTTTATTTAGGAATCTGATTACTTTACTGAACGGGGTGAATTTAGAATTGACAGTCAGGGCTCACCAACTATGCTCAATTGTTTAATGTATAAACTTAGTTACTATAGATTTGGTGACTTGAAGGTAAGCATAAATACCTATATGTTTATGTATTAAATATTAATATATATATATGTATATTATATTTATGTAATTATATTATGATTTACAGTTGGATTTTAGAACACCTGCAGGTTTTGATCGTACACGTAATGCCGTTATAGGTAATCAAAATTTTGACCTCACCTATTTGGAAGAGGCATACACTACTGAACACTGGTTGGTCAGAATATACAGGGTAAAAAAACCAGATGAGTTTAATAGGCCACGTATACCAGTTCTAGAAAGAAAAATTCGTAATCCTGGTGCATCAGCTATATCGAAAAAGGTACCTACAGACCTCTATGATATTTTTTTATACTAGTAATTATTTATAAGATATAGTACATGAAAATGTAAAAAAAAACCTGATCAAACATTATTATGTAATATTACAAATGAAAAATTCTATTTTACTAATAATAATATTATAACTTGATAATACTTAATAATTTTTTTTTTTTAGTCTGCCCGCAAGAAGAAAGGCATTATTCAAGGCAAACCTACAGTTGTAAAGGGTAAAAAACCTAAAACAACTAACACATACACAAATGGGATATAATAATACCACTCAAAAAGGAGAGCCATATTATGTTGTTTATTAAATGTATAATTTATATTTTTGTTTTTCATTTACACAAAATTATTGTTGTTTGCAATAGATATAACAAAAACTTAAATGCATCTTATTTTATTATTATTTTTTTTTTATTATGATGCACTTATTAAATATTATCAAGTCTATGGTCTATTTGTATATAATATATACATTAACATTTTGTTACGTAGACTCTACTTAAATATAAATGGCCAGCACTGAACTCAAATAAAAATAATTATATTTGTTTTTAAAAATATTTTTTATCTTTTTTTTTGTTTGTTTTTATATGGTTGTACAATTTTGTAAATTGAATTTCTAGAGAATAATAAAAATAAAAAAACACTTAATAGGGGAACATATAAATTAAAAAAATAAATTATTTTGTTTTCAATAATATTTATTTTTTTTTTACTAATTTTCGTGTGAGTTTGCTATTAAAAACAAATCATATACTAAGGTAGATAACCATTTATTAATAAATACAATTTTCAAATACTAAGTGCCTAGTAGTTAATAAATTTGCAAATGTGGTTGATTTGTAAAACATCATCAATACATGGATACATCTGATAAACGTTTTCCAACACCATTATGTTGCACTGTTTACGAATGTATAATAGTAATAAACATTGTCATTATTATCATAGAAAAGCGAGTTCACTATGAATTTGATACCCTGTTGCTTTCCTGGATATTTAATAATCCAACACGGCGTATCGTATAGGCAATATAGGTACATTACCATATATCTATAAGATTTGCGCATTACCATTTACCACGATTTAAAAATAGTATAATTATAATTATACAGAATAATATTTAGTAAATTATCTTTAATCGTGGAATTACATTAAAACGTTCAATCACAAAATAGACGATTTTATAAGTTTTGTGGTTCAATCACGTGACCCTCACATTTGTTATTACATTGTTGGGTCATTACTCATTATTCTCCGTTTATGGTCTATCATTTGCTTAATTGTTTGGTCGATATGCATTATGCATATACATTTATTTCAATTTTAAAATACAACTTTATCAAGTATAAAATTGTCTAAACGATAATATCCTAACAATAATAATCCAATATTAATAATTAGGTATATATTTATACTCACTAATCACTATTCTGTTGTCAATAATCAAAAACGTTCTTATACGGTTCTTTCTACGTTATTTTCAAGTTCCGTGTGCGAACGATGTGTTTTATTCCATTTTTCTGTGTATAATATTGCGTATATTATACGTACAACGTGAAGGATCTGAAAATTCTTTGGAATTCGTGCACTCCTCAAAAAATATATTTCTTATGACGTTTATCAGCAGACATCACAAATACTATGGTAACAAAAACTAAAATCCGGGAATACCATGTTCTGAGTATTATCACATTAACCAACGTGTGCACGAAGCGTGGATCATGAGGTAACATTTTAGTCTTGTAGTCTAGTTAGTAGTCATAAGTCATTTCTTAATTATTTGCACTCTGAACTATATATAATGTAAATACGTAATAAAGAAATGTCTCTAGTCTAAACTAGTAACTACGACCGAATATCACTATCGTTTTGAACTATTTAACGAATATCAAACTAGTCTAGTCAAACTAACAGTTTGAAGTTATTATAGTTTTTGTTATTAAACGGCGCTTCGTACATGTGTTTAAAAAGTACATTTTTCAGATTTCAATATTCCTAACTAAACGAGGTGGATCTCGTGGAAGACTTTTTCCTTATTTTCCTTTAAAAAATTGTGTACATGCATACATTACATGACATATTAATTCTAATATTTTACGTTCAGTGGGATCTGTAATACTTTGTCATTTTCAATACTAGACTAATATAATGGATTATCCAAATATTATAAAATTTAAAGATGAATAATATGAACAAACAAGGACTTTACTAAAATAGCCACACTTTCGGGTTTTTTTGTGATTTAATTTTACTTTAAACTAAGCAAGTAAGAACATTTTAAATTTACAAACAATTAAGAAATGTTCTCTCTTTATACAAAGACCCCTAGATAATATGCATAGCTTTTTAAAAATTGGCCAATTTTAATATTGAAAATAATATATTAAAATTTATTCTTAATGTAAAATTTGACATGTTATAAGTCAGTAAGTTGTAGACAACACAGAAAATATGGGCGGATGTCCTCTTAAGAAGAAACTATCAATTATACAAGAGTGTAAGTACATACCAAACTTAGTTCTATTCAAAGTTGAAAGTTTGTCCAAAGTGATTCTGTGGTATTAGCTTTAATACTAGTGTGAATTAGTTTATCATCATACTTAAAGATAAGCTGTATATTATCTAGGACATCTATGTATTCTAGATAAACCTTTATTCGTATTACAATATTAAAGTTAGTTTTAACAATATAGAGTATAAGGTACAGCAATTATTTTAGAATTTGCATAATAAATAAAATAAGAAAATAATGAATTTGTTTCATGACTGCGTTTTTTTTAACCACAAGCCATTTTTATTATTAAATTACATGAAAAAATAATTTTGTCAACAAAATAAAGTTAAAACAATTAAACTAAAAGATAATATACTTAATGACTATATAGGTACAATAAATTATAATATATATTTATTTTTTTGGTATTTTAATCATTTTAATCATGCAATATAATATTTTAATGTTTAGTGTAAAAATATTGAATAACATAAATACAGGTATTTTGTATGGAACATCGAAACACTTATGTTTAAATGAAAAAAAATATATAAATTTTTTGAGTATATTTAAGTTATACCCATTATACTATGTCACAGATTGATATAATACAATTTGAATGAGAACAAAACAAATGTATTCAAGTCTACATCTCTACGTGTGTTTATATTTCATGTTCAAGACCATCTCCTTCGGTAACCAATGCCCTTTCCAATATAACCCGTCCTTCTTTATAGCGCTGATTTTCTTCCATGGCAAATTCATATATCCATCCCAACTTTGTGTCACAATTTTTACAGGATACATCTCGCACTATATGACGACCAGTTAACATTACTCGGTCTTGCACGTCACTATAATAAAAAGGTTTAGAAATTTTTAGATTATAATAATGACAACATAAAATAAATATACAGGATGTATCAAATAGGACTAAAAAAAAAAAAATAAATAAACGTACAACAAAAATTGTTAAAATTATATAATAAATAATTTAAGAAATATACTCATTTCAGGAAATTTCCAAAAATAATATTTTGAAAGAAGTTATAACGCTCCAAATTAATTTATGCAAAAAAATATTGATATTTTAAAAATTCTAAAAAAATATAACTAATTGATTTAGATAAATATTTTTCTTTTAATTATATTTACAAATTGGTAATCAAATTAAAATTTTTTTCTTTATTATACGTATAGGGCAAGTGTCTCATAATAATAAACAAAAAAAATTTTTTTAAAATATTAATAAGAAAAAAAGTTATTCTAAAAGTTAGTTCTATCTGTTACACCCTGTATACCTAAATTAAGTTTAATAATTACAATTTTGAATAATACAATAAATTATAACTAATGACAGTAACTATAATATAAAAATTAGAGATATTTTTTTTATTTTGATTTAGCAGTTTTGATTGTATCATAAACAACAACCACAAGAATAATAATAATAAATGATTAAAGAAATTATATTTCTGAGCATTAAAAGAAAGTTTTTGATTATGATTCATAATTATTTTGTTATCCCTGTCTATTTTATTCAAATTTTACTTTTTTTTATTAACTATTAAAAATTAATATTGTAAATATCATTACATTTTCTTTGTCAAATTTCCCATTTGGGCGTAAGTTAATTAACATAAATAAATTAAATTAAAACATTTTGAGAATATTCATCCATCAATTTATTATATTATGAAGTAGTAACAGTAGTAACACCATACCTATAATTGAGGTTTACAACTTTGTTGAATAGGAATGCTCGACCTGTTGCACCTGTGAATCTGGTACTAATCAACTCATCACGATTAGTAAGGTTTGTGTCGCATGCAGCACACGCATACAGTCGGTCACCGCCTACGTGATCGAGAAATATTCGACCCATGGGAACTGTTTCAGCTTGTTGGACTATGAAAAATGTCAAACAATTATAATTATGATATTGTGTGTAAATGATTTTTCTCGTAGTTCGCTCATTAGTCCTCGAAAAAAGTCTACAGTATTTAAGATCAATAATCCTTATGTCCTACCCCTACTGGTCGTCGAAAATTTTATTTAGAATAATCGTTATCCAATAGATCAATGTGTGTACGTAAAAGTTCGATGAAATCGTGATTGAAACATAAAGTCTTTATCTTTATTTTTAACAACAGAATTTAGTCTCGATCAACATAAAACAATTGCACAGTAATGTAAGTGAACAAACACTCATCGGTAATCAATTTAATACTAAATATTGCCACAGAATATAACAATTATGGATTGCGTACTGAACGAATAAACACAAGAGTCAATAGTGTATAACTGCGACGTAATTTAACATTAAACAATAAACATTAAAATATGTCTTTTTCACTTTTTACCATTATTTACGTCTTTTTGTGTTTACTTTCGATAATAGAGCGTAATCAGCTATTGTCGATCAACGTCAGCTGTTTTCTTGAACAATAACAACGTATCAGCTGACTTCTATCGTTCTATGAGGCAGACAAAAATACAAAATTGTCGTATTCTATCAT